>VZRH01002609.1:1874534-1942034 GCA_013397555.1 Urocynchramus pylzowi
AAAAAAGAAGAAAAAAGAAGAAAAATAAAAGAAATATATATGCTTCTTGATTCCAGCAGAAGCACCTCAGGTGTGCTGTTCATCATCCTCACCTCCTGCTACGTGCAGCAGGTAGACATGCAGCATTGTGTAGCAGTTGCTTCCTAGGACCCAGTCATGTAACACGTTCTTATATAGGTAGGGTTTGCAGGATCTGGCCTTCGTTTGTCTGCTTTGAGCTGATGACTTCTGTGTCCACATGCAGAAGATGGTGTGACAGTGGAGTTCACTGCAGCGTTCTTTCACTGAGATTTCACAAGTTCCTCAAATGACTGAACAACATCAGTCAGGGCTTCTTCTGACTGTCCTCCCTCATCCTAAATGAAAGAGATATTTAACTGAAACAGTTTTATTTTGTATTCATTCTCAGGACTTTCCTTGAGGTGTGCATCTGTGTGTCAGGAATTGCAGCTCCTGCCAGAACCTTGCATTTAAGGATGAGCAGGACCTGCAAGGCAGCAGCTCAGAGTCAACAGAGCTTCTGAGACTCTTCTCAAGATGAACATGGATTTGTATATTGAAGGATGAAACAGGAATAGTTACTTTTGAAAGCACAGAGGAAGACAGCATATAACTCTGTTAGAAGAAATATGGAGGAAACTCCATAAATTAGGTGGAGCTTCCCAATCTACTTTTTCTTTTTGATATTTAAAGAATTTGTCCAAACTTCTTCTTTCAGTCTGCTTGCCCCTCTTTAATTCACCTCCCAAAAGAAAAAAATGTTTGCTTTGTGGTGCAATTACAAGGGGAAAAGGAAACCCTGAAGTATATTAAAACAGAACTTTAAAATACTTTCAGCTGCAGGATACATTTAGTGGCATTAGAATTAATTTTGTCTAGGCTTTGTTCAAGGAAATAAATATTGTTTGTCTGCTGAAAATAACCAAACTAAGGAAATGCAATAATATATTGCTGTCTCTTGAGTACAAGAAATAACTAAGATTTTCTAATCTGAACTATAAATTATGCACAAACATAGTAAACTGAACTGCATCTAACAAACTGTACATATCTTTAATTTCTAGGCCCATGTGCTTTGTTAAGCAATTGGAGATCCCTCAGTATGGCTACAGAAACAATGTCCCCACCACCACACCCCGCTCCAACTTGGCCAAGGAACTAGAGAAATACTCTAAGACTTCGTTTGAATATAACAGTTATGACAACCATGCCTATGGCAAGAGAGCCATAGCTCCCAAGGTGCAATCCAGGGATATATCCCCCAAAGGATATGATGGTAGGAGGTGCACACTCTTATACATGAGAGACAAGTTTGCAGTTAATCATGTTGTTGTATATGTAAACATCATACAAATAAGACATGTTTTCATGTTCATACAGTATTATGAGGAATGCTATCATATGTAAGTTATTTTAAAGGCCTTTTAAAATAAATGTTTTTTATACGGTGCTTGCTTCAGGATTGTTGCACTGGCAAAAGACATCTCCAGCTATTAAGCTCCTGGGATGTATTGAGATGGCAATAAAAGCTAAGTAATAAAGATAATCCTTATGTTACTGTCTGGGAGACCTGGCCTCGAGGGTTACATTAGGATTCTCGCCTCTGTGCAGCAGTTCAGGTAACCCAGAAAGATAACATGCTTGCTTTGTGGGGATGTGGAAGTAGAAAACCTGGGCCTCATTCCACTTTAGAAATCACTGCTACATACTTAAAGAGGCTTTTTTTGCTTATTTTGTCCTCACAAATACACTGGTTGAATTCTCTGGAAAACCTAACATATTTAGAATGTTCAGGAGAAGCCTGATACTAGCTTCAGTTCAGGAGAAGACAATGGATGGAATCAGTTAGGCAAGAGATTTTTTATTAGGGGAGAAAAATTACCTACAGGATAAACCAGGACTGTAGCTTTTGAAGACATCAGGAATTTTTCAGAACAATGCATTTATATATGCATATATATATTACATATATATGTATATAAAATGAAAACATTCCTTTTTTTTTTCTTTTTGAGTGCTAGCAGTTTATTTTTTTGGTTAAAATATTTGATACTACTCAGTGATTACTGTTAGAAATTTCAGGCAGGTGTCAGATTTTTTGTTTAAGAAAACAGAAAGAAACATACTATACAGAACAATTTATGCTATTGCCGGAACACAGCCTGACATTTAAAAGTAGTTAAGTGAACAAATAGAAAATTACTATGGCTCTTGCCTTCATATGTCTGATATTTTGGATATTTTCCTTTCTCATAGAATTAACAGATGTATTCATGCACTATAGCAGAAAGGAAGAGGGTTGTGAAAGGAAACCTATTTTTAGTAAAAGACCTTATTTTTCCTCATGCCTTCATCTTATTTGTCTTTATCAGAATAAGGACTTGAACAGCATTAAAAGTAAAGCACTGACTGTAACTGTGGTTAGGAAGGTGATGAGTATACATTAGTATAAGGTAAATTAGGTATTAAATATTGTATATGTATTCTGTCTACTCTTACAGAAAGGAAAGCATCGCAGTACTGCTGGGGTTCCTGTGACAAATCTTATTTTCAGATCAAATTACTGGTGCATAAGCAACTGATAGATATTTTTCTCATTTAAGGCCCCTTTTTCAATAAATAATGACAAACTTCATTTTTTCTCTCAAACCACCAGAATTTGAAAATGCATGTAACATTAAGCGCAAGTTTACAGTGGCCTTAAATAATAAAAGGCTATGTTGATACAGGTCACTGTCTTTATGCACACTCACCTTCCTTTGATATAAATAGGAATTTTTCTTGGCTGTAGGACTGGGACTTCACTGCTCATTGATGTGAGCCAGAGGGGACCGAGGGGCCCTGCATGCCTGTGATGCATGCTGGTGTAGCAAGTGTCGGGGGCTCGCGTGTGCTGGGAGCAGCGGAAGCTCACTAACGCTGGAGCGGGCTGCCTGCCCCAAAGGCTGCCTGCCCCAAAGGCTGCTCCATGGCTTTGCTCCACACTCCTGGCTGTGCTGGATGCAGTGCACACTACAAGGGATGTGTGTGCTGTTTGGCCAGACTGACCTGACTGACTGACTGACCTGGCCAGACTGACCTGTTAGCGTGGTCCCATGGTCCCAAACAGGTCCCCAACAGGAGGGGCCTGATTTGAGTTCTTCTTTTCCCTGTTAGTGATTTTCATGAAACCTCTAGGATTCACATCTCTGAAATTTCAGAAGTACTCCAACATATTTGGCTTAAACTGGCTCAGGAAAATCAGTTGAATTTTTAGTATGATGAAGTCCTGGGCACACAGAAATTGTTAAAATATTTTGGCACTGACTTTCAATGGAGCAAGGATTTTGCTGACAGTTATTGTAAATAACTGAATATGAAAGAGATTTCAGGAAGAGACTCTTCACTTAGAAGATCCACTTCAAAAAACACCACAGTATTTTTAGGTGGTTTGATATTTGTATATTAAAAAAAATTAATTATTGCTACTAAAGACTTTATGGAGGTCCAGAGAGCACACCTATTATGTATGTCAGTAAAGCATGTTTATATAAAAGCAGATTCAGTTCTGAAAAGTCATCCTGAAAAAACCAAAAGTACATCTTAGGTTTTGGGGGGAATGTGCAGTTAAACAGCACTTTAGTTCTGACTATATCAGAGAAGTAGTCTTAAGGATATGAAAAATCAATAGCTTCACGTGTCAATTCTTTTTTAATTGTCAGCTAGTACAGTATTTTCATCATCAAAGAAAGGAATTATATCTTCAGTAAGAGTAGAGTTGGGAGTGACATGAACACAAATAGCTTCTTTGAATTGTTTCCTTGATATTTTTTAAGTATGGTTTAATGAAAAAACCAAACAAAAAATGTATACTTTGGATTATTGGGTAGGGTGATCTAGTAATTCTTGAGAATGTTTTTATTTTTGTGCTTGTTTTTCCTTTGAAACCAGTTGCATAGTGTATTGAATGCTGGGCTTATGGTACACAGGAGTAAAGATAAGAAAAACTGGACACAGCAGGCAGTGATGATGGCAACACTTTGAGTTGCTTGGGTGATGGCAGGAATTGTTGTCATCCCACCAAGAGGCCTGGGTGGTTCTATCAAAACACTGAAAATATGTTATGAGTGGGATTAATCTGACCATATCCAGAGTTTTGTAATGTTAGCACCAACAGCTGAGTTCTGCACCCCTTTCAGATTCAAGAAGAAGGGTAGATGCTTCTCTGATTTAGTTCATCTTTTCCTGAAGTGCTTGTTTAAAACTGGTCAGGTGAATCATGGCCTGAAAGTTCCTATTTTTTTCCACTGCCTGTATAGGAAGCCTATAATTACTAGGTCAGGTACCTGAAATTAGGTGAGATGAATCTTTTATTGTACGAGTCAGAAAAAGTGTTGCAACTGTAATTAATTTACTAAAACTTGCAGTATTTAGACCATATTGGGGATGAAGGTGCCTGGGCAGAACTGAATTCCACTCCAAATACCTTCATTTTGTTTTGTTGTGTTTGGGATCTCTCCCACTCCCCCACTGTTGATTAGTAAGAGAAGCCTTTAGACTTTGAGAGGTTCTTTGTAATCAGCCCCTTTGTAGTATCTGATGGAAGCCCAGTTTGGATATGCAGCTGGTTAGACCTGTGTCTGTTTTTAATGGGGAAGATGTTCTTGACATTTGGTTTTGCTCTGGATTACAAAGCAGAGATGGACTGCAGAGCTCTGTAAACCTGGTGCCACGGGGGTGGGCATTGTATCAAGTAGAACTATCTGGTATTGAAACAATGCAGCTTTCTCTTCATTAGTGAACAGATTAATTTTATCCATTATAAATCGATGATCTTTGTTTCTCTGAAAAGCTAATGTGAAATGAACAGTCTGGGTTATGTGACTCATCTTCAAATGTACAGCTGCAGTAAAGTTAAGATAACCATGGCCATTTCTCTCCAAGTAAGCTTTGCTTAAATTATTGGCAATCTGAAAGCTAATAATTGTGTAGCATGCTTATAGCACTTTACATCTTCAAAGTGTTTTGCAAGTGAATCACAACACAACTAATTCTAGAAGCAACTTTCTGTTTATAAAGAAAATTAATTCCAGGGATAATGTAGTTTGACCAAGGCCACAGAGGAGTCCATATCAGAGCCTGCATGAGTTTCCGATGGTTAGTCCTATGTATAAAAGCTGCCTCTTTCCCTCCCTTTCTTTAGCACACATTCTCATATATATATATATATATATAAATATATAATTTCACATGTAATATGTCTCTTATGTCTGTCTAAATGTGACCTGCTATAACAAGACTAACATTTTCTGAAAATGACAAAAGTCTTATTTGTTCCTGTGATTTTTGAAAGATAGTTCTAATTTGGCAAGTTCAGTGGTACAGAGTGCTTGCTGTGTTAGCATAACACAGTAAAAACGGAATTATTCAATTACTTGCTTCCTTAAGTATAGGAAAATTCTTGTGTGTCTTGGATACTGTAACAAAGTAACAATGGATAAATGCTGAATTTTTAATGACCACCACTGACTACTATATTAATAATGAAACTCTTGAGGAACAGTTCACAAATTTATTATTAGTGGATAGCCTGCTAGTGTAGTGCTACTATGTGTTCAAAACAAAAAAAAAAAAAGTGATGAATGTTTAGCATTCACTTCACTTAAAAAAAAAATCACACCCTGTGCATTATGTGGCTTTCCTGAGAAAACTCCATCTGTTATGATTTAAGTAAAACACTATTTCCTTTGCAGTAAAAAATAATGCCATAATTTTTTTCAGTTCTTTAAAGAAAGGAAGATGACATAAGCTCTAGCAGAGACATTTTGCTTTCAGATTCTTCTTTTGAACCCTGTCTGCCTACCAAAGCAGTCCATGGTTCACAGATAGGCTGTGCTCATGGGAGCAGATTATTATGTGTATGTCTGTTCAGACAAATACAAGTGAAGAGCCTGGCATTTAAATGGAGCCCATCATGGAAGAGCTCTGTCTAGGGCCTGACCTTTTTTGTAAAGCTCTCTAATCAGCATGCTAGTTGGTTATTGTTGCACTGTGCTATAAGGTATGATCTCTGCAGTATACATTTCCATCTTGAGGGGAAGTAGTTGCTGTAATATGCATGGATGTATCCTCTGACCTTGACTTTTATTTTTTTCTGAAAATACATAAATTTATATATTTTGGAGATAAGCTCACACTTTCTTGCATTTTTATAAACATTTTAAAACAGCTCATATGGGAAGAGGGTTGGGGAAATAAATGGGCTAATAGGACTGCTTGCCCTTACTGCTGTAATACCTTTGGCTGCAAGGAGCATTACTTAAAAGCAGCAACAGTGCGGCCTTGTGTTTGGATAGGCTGGACGTGAGCACTGTCAGGGCTTTGGCCCTTCTGTGACCACCTGTGGCTTGTGTCATTCAGAGCACAGCTGGGCATCACTGCCCACAGTGGGAGCAGCAGGGGTGTCTTTGGTCCTTACTGGTTTTATGAAGAGTTGTAGGTGCTCAGGTTGTTTGAAGGGGAAGGGGGAGATTTTTCGCTTGTACCTGTTGTTGCCATATAAACAGCCATTGCTTCTGCCTTTGTGCAAGTCATGGTNTTACTGTTCCTCATTATAAATTTCACCTCCAGCAGTTTGTTTTCCTCTTCACTTATGCAGAATGCTCCTTCTTTTGAGTCATCCTTGTCATATTTCTTCCCACAGCTAAACGCTACTGTAAGAATTCAAGTCCAACCAGCAGCACAACAAGCAGTTATGCCCCTAGCAGCAGCAGCAATATGAGTTGTGGTGGAGGCAGCAGTGCCAGCAGTACCTGCAGCAAGAGCAGCTTTGACTATACTCATGACATGGAGGCAGCACACATGGCTGCTACTGCTATTCTGAATCTCTCCACCCGCTGCAGGGAGATGCCTCAGAACCTCTCCACTAAGCCTCAGGATCTCTGTGCAAGGGTAAAAATTAGTAAATCTGTTTGCTGATGAAGATTTCTCTTAACTGTACTTGCTCTGTGGCCCTGATTGAGAGAAAAGCTTTAGTACATCTTGCCTTTTTTTCCCCCCTCAAAATTAACATAATCTGGCGGCTCTGATAAAGCAGGGAGGAAAAAAACCCAAAAGATATAAAATTGCTCACAAGCGTCGCAGGAAATCAGGACGGTTTTATAAACTAATGATATAGACACCATGTACTCCTTTTTAAAATTTGTCTCTTACTATAATAGTAAAAGATGTTTGGATTGCTCAAGTGGTATTAATTTCACTACTGTTTGGGTATTGGTTTTTTTTGCAAAATGCAGTCTTGTTCATACATTTGGTGAAAGGATTAAGATTTAGCTCTGCATTTTCATTTAAAAGTCCCAAACAGGACCTAAGCTTGTAAGGTTCAGTGCAGAGAAATCTGTGGTGCTGTATGTTATAATATCTTGCCTGTCTGTGATACCAGAGTTCCTAAGTCAATGCATAATGTATTTGAAATGAACAAATCCTCCAGTACAGGTGACTTAAAATGTGCATAACAGTCTTGCAGAGTGACTGATGTTCTGTATGTTTGTAGAGCCTCAGTATATTATAAAATGGCCATACAGATACAAATAAAAGCTTTTGTCATTAAGCTTTCTGTATTAAGAAAAAACAGTGCACTATTAACATTTTTTAAAGATTTAGGAGATTTCATTTTTAACTTTAAAGTTTTGGCTCTGACCGCTGTTCAAAAATGAGTATTTAACATGCACAAGCAAACTGTACAGTGCTGCCTACAGGAGACCACTAGATGGCTGAGCAGACAGATGCAGTGCAGAGGAAACATTTTTATTCTGCTTGTAGAGAGATTTTGAGCTGGCAGACATGTTCTGTTCTTCTCCTATAGACAAAGGTTTGCTTTCCCTTATTGTGCAAACCGCCTCATGTCATGATCATTCGTAACAGACTAAACCTGTAGCAGTGTTAGTAACAATCATGCTCTAAGCCAGAATGGACTTTGTTTTCAAACACTGCTTTTTATATTAATTGATTTAATACTGTTCAAGAGGGAAATCTCTTTCTCTCATGTTAATAAATGCAGTTCTTCTCTATTCAGTATGATGGGAGAAGCTGGAATACAATGCTAAAAATCTTGTGTCTAAGCCAAAAAGGGCCTCTTTCCTAATGTGTCACTATATTGCAACTGAAGGAATGAGTCTGAAGAGATAAACAAATACTTTCTAAATTAAATTATCCAGATAGCAGCAATTAGATATAAGCTCTAACAAAAGGCAGTAATTCAGAAAGAGAGATTTGCATTTGCAGTGGTTTCCTGCAGCTCTGTTGTTACTCAAGAGGAAAGAAAGTCACCAGACATACAAGGAGTCAGTAAGATTCACATTCATTTTGAAATCAAATTTCTCATGGAGCACTTCATTTTTGGAAAGATGAGGGATTCTATATGGGCATTTTTATCTTACCTGTCCTTAGGTTTTAAATTTTGTGTTCATTTTAAGATATCTTATTTCTCCTTATCTAATATAATAACACTTGTTTGTTTCTGCAAAAGAGCCCATACTCATCCCATTTTTCACAGTACCAGTTGTCACAGAAATTGGAACAAATTATTATCAAAATAGATACATGAATTGTTAATACGTGTTCATCTGCAGGGAAGGAGCTGTGAAACTTAAATGCATTTCCTCATTGACAAATGGTGTCCAAAAGGACTTCTTTTGGTACACTACCTCCCTGTGTAATTTCCTGACATTATCTATTCAGGCACTGACAAAAGAAAAAAGAAAACAAAGATTATTTGATGTTAGCTGGTTTTTGTTTCTCTAATCACCCAGATGCATGCCAGGACTGAAAACAAGAATTATGCATATGTGTTACCTCACAGTTTACTTCACCTGTCACAGAATAAATCAAGAACATAAAGACAATGGCAAGAAAATACATTTAGATCTTTCTCCTTTATATATCAGATTTTGCACCTATTGCTGGGTGGCAAGAGGGGTACTGAAGACTCTCCCCTTTCCCCCCAAACATCAAATTAGCCATTCAGGAAGAAATCTACTTTAACAGCATTAATGTTGTGTAACAGCATCATGCTATGTGTAGGAGGGGGCTCAATGCTTACAATCTATACAGGAATGGAAAAGCATTTTATCATTCTGCTAGGCAATCAGATTGAAGAAGAGGTAGCAGTTTGCCAGTGTGAAGCTGAATTAACAATATTTTTCTTATTTTGACAGAATCCTGATATGGAAGTCGATGAAAATGGGACGTTGGATCTGAGCATGAACAAGCAGAGGCAGCGAGATGGCTGCTGCACCATTTTGACCCCACTGGAGCCAATGTCCCCGCAGCGACAAGCCGTGATGAACAACCGCTGTTACCAGCTGAATGAGGGGGACTGCTGGGACTTGCCAGTGGACTACACTAAAATGAAGCCAAGTAGGATAGATGAAGATGATTCCAAAGAGATTAATGTATGTCTTTTTCATCTATATGGTTCTTGTTGCAGTCTAATTTTGGTAATTCATTAATTTTCTGGAATTTGGAGGGAAATAGGAAGCAAAATTAGTATGTGACAAAACTGGTAGTTTTCTACAAAAAGGACTTTTTTGCTGGTTAATCTTTAGGACTATATCGTGCTGGCACACATCTGATCTGTGACTAAGTTCCATAAGACAACATTTGAACCATGAATGTGAATCACGTTTTCTAACAGCGTCATCTTGTTAACAAATATTTTCTGTAGTAAAGATGTTTTGCTATATCCAGATTATGTTACTCTGTATAAGCAAGTTGACATAACCACGCAATACTGGGATAATCAGCTCTGAAGACAAGATATTCTCCTGAATTTGAAAACCATAAATGATGTGCTATTTGAAAGCATGTATTACTTAGAAATCAATTTAAACAAAGCAGCAGAGTATAATGTAAGCTTTCAACTATTTCAACTAATCTTCTAGATTACTTACATGCTCTTGATAGCTCTGTGTAAGAGAGCCCTGCATTAATGAAATACTTTTTTCCAAAAATACAAAGTAGGGATATAAGAAATCAGTGTTACTTTTCTACTTATAATACCAAGACAGCGGCAAAACCCTTTAAACAGAAAAGGCAAATAAAGAAAATATGTCAGTGAATTTTTATTGCTTTTCAAAACAGAATAGACAGGACACTGAAGAGGTCTGCTGACAAGGTTCAGTGATGCTGCTTTTTTCTGTCAGGTTTTAACCCTTATCCATTCTGCAGCTTAAAATCCTGCACTCAGTTCAGTTTAGTTGTTTGAGGACTTCTAGTTGGTTTATAGCAAAAAATTAGGCTAATCATTTGTGTTTAGCACATCTCTTGCCAATTTTAATTAAACCGTAAAACAATTCTCAGTGTCTTTGAAATATACAACGAAGTGGCCTTTTCAGTAGATATCCTGAATGCATTCTAGCTTTGGAAGTTGGCAGGAAATCTGTCACTATCAAGGAAATGTGAGGCAAAGCAGCATGTTTTTTCAGAGAAAGAACGCCCTACTTCTACTGTGTTGTTTGTAGCACCATCTGCAGGAATCCCTGAATCTCTGCATTCAGCCACTGCATTCCTGAAATAGATAGGTTTGAATTTCTGACCATCACTAAAGTTAATTACAAATTATATAATTCTGTCTTGCCAGACAGATCCATTGAGATTTTTCCCAGACTAATATTCTGTGTGTAGATGTTAAGATTGCTTCTCTTTCATCTTTGAGGTGTTCTAAATCCTTAAAAATGCTATTTAAGAAGGCTTTTTGATGCATAAGATACTGCATTTGGTCATCTTTTTTGCCTTTCCTTTGTTGTGCAGTGACTTTAGGGAGAAGACCTGAGTCTTTAGACAAAAATAATATGAGGCTACAGAAAAAGCCAGATTTCTTTCCTTTTTATTTTTCTAATTAAATAAATTATATATTTCATATATTGTGAAGTCTTCATCAAAATATTCAAATATTATTCAAAAGTTTAGTACGTGAAAGAATATTAAAAAATTTCATTAATTTTCTCTGTCAGAATAGGATAAGAAGGAGATATCATCTGATGACTCTGCTTTGCATTATTTTGTGTAAGTTGTGACCTTCTCTGGCTGAAATTAATATGTATATATTTGCCTGTAGCCGGAAGATTTGGATCCTTTCCAAGAGGCACTTGAAGAAAGAAGGTATCCGGGTGAAGTTACAATCCCAAGTCCTAAACCCAAATACCCTCAATGCAAAGAGAGCAAAAAGGATTTAATAACGTAAGCATAATGTGAGGTGAAATTATTTATCTCCTTTTAACTTTTTCTCTCTTTGTCTTTTTTTAAACCAACGAATACATATACGCCTTGCAGTATGAGCATGCAACATTTGCAGCATATAAATGTTTCAAACTGCCAGTTAAGTAAAGTGATAAGCTAACGTGTATTTGCTTGTTCTTAATGATGCTATATTGTATGGAGACGCCATTTTCATTTAAACCTGTTCATTTTGCAGCTTTTCGATTAGGATGCTTAAAACCCCTTGCAGTCATTGCAGCTAAACTGGAAACAATGAAACTTTTAAAAGTTTTTTTTTAAACATACTTACTATTTTGGCTGTTTTTGTTTTTGTTTGGTGGCAGATGTCCAACACCAGGGTGTGATGGGAGTGGTCATGTGACTGGTAATTACGCCTCACATAGAAGGTGTGACTTCATTTTTTTCATGGTGGATTCTGTCTTTTCAATTTATTGTTTTCAGCTTACCTCAACAATGCTGTCAAAGTAAAACGTTGAACTATGTGTTAACCCTTTGAGTAATATATGTTGATCTTAAAAGCATGCTAATTTGTGTGTTGTATAAACGTCTTTTATTTTTAAATAGATTACTAAAATTTCCAAAGTATTCCTTAAGCATTTAAGTAGTTAACCCAGGAATCTCCAATATTTTTGTTATATTTTTCTAGTTCATAGAGGAACAAACAAACAAACAAGAACATTTACAGTATGTAATTTTGGAAGTAATATTGATAACTAAATATATTCAGAGGGTTAACTATATTACGGAATTCAATATTACAGCACTTGCCCCATCGCTTTTCTGCATTACAAATTTTTACTTTTTAATTTTTATGTTGTGTTTGTTTGGGAGTGTTCAGTTAATGAGAAGATTAACATACTTGTATGTCCTGCCATGTCTTACAGTTTATCTGGCTGTCCCTTGGCTGACAAAAGCATTCGGAGTATGCTGGCCACAAGCTCACAAGAACTCAAGTAAGATATAAAGAACAAATATTTTCTTTATAAATATTTTTTGACCACAAATTGTGTAAACTTGTATCAGAATTAGAAACGCTGTCTGGAGAGCTGCTGCAGAAGGGGCTGATCCTGCTTGGAACATGTATTGAAGTCTCTAGAAATTCCATACACGGGGGCTCTGTAGTCTGTTGACCTAGTATGTCCTTTTGTGTGTCCATTAGGTGACAGGGATGGACAAAAGACAGAACTTCTGGAATTTCATCTTAATGTTTGAATTCCTATTCAATTTTTTTTCTGAACTTTGAGTTTGCTAGTTAGAACAGAAAATTCCCATACAATCAGACTGATGAAACACTTCTGATTACACAAGCAGTAAAGCATTGCAGTTTCTCAGGCACAGTTGGAGGGAGAACAGTTTGATTTTCCCAAACACTTGCATAATTTTCCCCAGGTTCATATCATTGCTACCAGCTTAATGCATTTTCTCATGTGACTATGTTTTTTTAATGTTTACTTAGTTATCCCCTGCTTAAAATGAGTTCTTTACCACTCCTTTCAGTTCTTTGGAGTAACAATTTAGAATGATGAACGTTAGAGAATCATGAGACGTAGCTTTGCTCTTTCTTCCTGCACATATGCTCTACTGCAACTCTCTGTGTGGAAGAACTGTAGCATTTATTAGTGCTATGACAGGGCGATGCTCTTGAGCTGGTAATTTGGTTTAGATGGAAAAAATTTCACAAGAAATGAGGAAAATTCAGTAGGGAAAGTATGAATGGATACCACATGCTGCCATACTACTTAGCAGTATTCTGTTTTTACAACACATTTCTTGAATTCAGTACATACCCGGATTAAAAAAAATCCCAAACAACTCTTGAAGTAAACCATCGGAAAAATAAGAAAGCAAGCATGAGAAAACTGCTGGAGTAAAATTGCTCTCTAGTTTTACCTAATCTAGTTGCTAGAGATGAACAATACATGCAAAATTTACAGCTGATTTCCCACAAAGTAAAAAATAATGTTTTGAAACTATTAGTTTAGGTCATGCTGATATATGCTGCCAGAAGAATATGTGATATGCAAAAGGGGATGTAAATGAGATCAGGGAAAACATTTAAGTATAAGCAGAGAAAGACATGTGCACCTCAGAGAAACTCAGATTTGGACCTGGATTTTGGGTTGGGATGGGTCAAATGGTAGAAGTTTGAGGAAATGTGAATACATAAGCAAAACACAGTCAAGACTCTTGAGGCAGCATGAAAATTTTAAGAAAACCCTTTATTAGGTTTCTACTTATCTTAGGGAGCTGTTTCTGAATTACTTCATCTCCTCTGCTTTTCTCAAACATCTGCAGTCAAGGCTGCTTGGTAGAAATCTGGAAGAAAAAAATCCCAAAACACCCGAACTCGAGATCCCACTTCTGTATCATGCCAGTCTCTCTACTTATTTCAAGTTTTTCCTGAGCAAAAAGCAAGATTAAGTTGAAGCAATATTTTTAGGTTTAAAATCTATTATTTATATTCATTAGCATAAATTATTAATTTAGCAGTTATCATTATACCAGTTGAACACACAAAACTCTGTTAAGTTTCAAAATGACAGAATTTTAAGTAGGCTTACTTAACTCAGTTCTCCTTTGTATTTGCACTATATGGCAATTCTTTGTTTTCTGATAATGTATTTTTTCACATGATAACAAAGTAAATCATTGCACAAGGCAGATAGTAGTCATTGCATAAGCTACTAATTAATTTCTTCTCCTTTCCTTTATTATCCCATGTGAGGTCCTGTTATTCACTTCAGTTTTCTCAAACTGCCTTCTGAAGATAGACCTATTAATTCACTCACACATTTGTCACTACCATCACATCTGAGTGTTTTTTAATAAATTTAGTTATGTAGTTATAAAATAATTTTTTTTCATCTGCAAGAGTACTCTGAAGTAAATAGGGTAGGAATTATCCTCATTTTAAACCAGAAATTTAGGTACATAATTTTGATTGCTCACTTGGATATTTTTAGGACTCAATTTGTCAGTTCTTCACATTGTAGAGAACTGTATATGTTCAATCCCTTGAATTTGCTTGGAGTTATGGGAATTTAGCAGATCTATGTAATGTAATTGATCCTTTGTGAAAAGGGATGAACTGCAGAAAAAGTAGCAGAGTCCAGTTCCAGAGCAGCCATACTGTCCTTTCTCCTATCCCAAAACTCTAATCAGTCCCAGCTTCCACTTGGCCCATTTACTCTGTCCTGGTTTTCTTCATCATTTTTTTCTACATTTTTCCCTGTCTCAGGCTCCCTTGTCTGATCAGCCATCTTCTGCCTTCATCACATTTATATTTTTATTGTCCTCTGTCTCTACATCCTGTGAAATTGGTGCAGAGACAGAAATAAAGTATCTTAGCATTTCCCACATATATTTGAAAGCAGGGAAGTAGGAGTCCTATGGATGACAGCATTCTTTATACAGCTCTTATTTATGCTCTTGTTCTCTGCTTAAGATGGAAGAAGATGTGATCATGTAAATGTAACGTGCATGCACAAAGCAGCTAAACCAAAGCTACATAAGAGAATTTGGTTTTGAATTTTTGAACTGTGAAATACTTCATTTACATTGTGTGTGAGGTCTGGGAGTATAATTTCCTTGTTTCTAAAATGAGGCTGAAGCAGAAGCTGAAAAGCAGCAGAAATTCCATAATATGGGATACTACTGGCCATCTGTCAGGCCACCAGCCACCATGGCACGTTTTGGTGTCTGCTGTGTTGCCTGGGCTGCTGTCGTAGCAGCAGTAGAAGCTTTAGAGATCTGCATGGACTGGCACCAGGAGGAGATGGGGAACATTGCTGGGATGTTTCACACATATTTGCTGACAGCAAAAGAGTAGTGAGAATCAGTAACCTTGGCTCCTGCCCCAGGCTGTAGAGGGAAATGTACACACATTTTTTACCTATAACCCAGGCTGAGACCCCTTCTGTCCTTTCCCTACCATTCTGTACTGTTCTTCATCTTTTATTCCTTGTTCAGGTTTTCAATGTTGTTTTTTCCATTCTTCCATAAAGATTTCAAACTTTGTAAAATTCTTGGCAAATACCTGTTTAATGTATAGGGTACAGAGAACAATTGCTAGTATAGTAGAAAAACTGACAGCACAGAGTAGGAATCATGTTTTTGGACTGAATAATTTTGAAGGATTTAATACTTTTATGGCTTTACCATCAAATCAAATATCACACATGTGCTGGTATAGCCTTCAAATCACGTTTTACTGATACATTATCTCTTTGTGTGTATTTTACAACGCATACAAATAATGTATAATGTAGCTTCCTAACTGGAATTTTGCTAACGCAGACTTTTTTTGTATCCCAACTAAAATACAAAATAGCAGACATTTCAAATAATATTCATTAATAATATCATTCATATAATATTCACAATCAAAATAATGGGAGAATCCTACAAGGTTAGAGAAATGTTTATTTTGTTTAACAGTCATGCTTATGGTATTGCCATTTGGAAATTGTGGCTCCAAGATTCTATTGCTCACATTTCCTGGTTCTCAGAATAATAATGTTGTAACTTTCAATTAAATTGTTCCAGGGTCAGTCAGGATAATTATTCCTTACCACCCATGCTTCTCATCTGCAATGGCTCTTGCTCAGGTTTACCATGGAGATTGCACAATTTTTCATTTTCACCCAAAGCTCTAATAGGAAAGTGAGAGCCTTTGTGCATAGTTTGTCAGCAGACTAAAGCAGTTACAGCCTGGTCAGTGATCTGCAAATAACAGAACAATATTTTCTGCTTTAATTCTCAGTTACTTATACTGGGAAAAAAAAAGAAAAGAAGAAAAGAAAAAAAGGGGTTGACAGCTTTAAAGCTGTCTGAAGAAATCAATATCTGGCAATGAACCAAACTTTTCCAGTATTAAGATTTTGGTTAGAGTACTTGTGAAAAGTAACAAATTTTTAAAGGACCTAGGAACACTATATTGATGAGTAAAGTTAACTATGATGGGAAAGCAGTTAACAGCCTATCCAGTGACAGTTACCAATATTAAAGTATTCATAAATTAAATTCAGTGTGATCTTACCAAGGGGCGTTTTCTTATCAGTTCTCTTTATTTATTGCTTATCATAACAGGTTTTTCTAACAGTTACAATGGCTTCTAAACTGTAATACCATTGTGGAATTATAAATACTGTTAAAACCAGCATTTTAAAGCACTTTGAATCTTATTGAAAATAAGTTAAAAAAAACCCCAAAAATCCAAAGCTAAAATTAATTATTGTTTTAAAAGGACACATTTTGTTAATCAGTAAATCAATCCCAGCTAAAACACAGCTGACAGACTGTGAGAATTTCTACTCGGTGTCCTGTCAGTGTGGGAACCTGAGAACCCGGGTACCAGAGACTCCCAGAAAGTGACAAACTTATTTCTAGTTAGTGCTACTTCGATGTAAAGAAAATCACAGTTTTTCAAAGGCCATGTATATATATATACATATATATATACACACACACACATATACGTATATACCTTTAGTGTTAGCTTGGTCTGCTGTGGAACTAAATATCCCATCTTCAACATCCACCCTTGTTGTCTTGGATCAATATTTTTTTTTTTTTTTGCCAGAAAATCCCATTATTGCTTATTCTGAAGAATCTGATCCTCAGGAAGATTTGCAGTTCAACCAGGTCTTCAAGTTTGGATACTTCCTGATACTGTTGTAGTATGCCCAGTCTTTCAGTCCCAAAGCATCTGTGTGAATTTTCTTGTTTTCTGTGGTGAATGTCTTTTGGTATTTCCTGTGGAGGGAAGAGTGCAGCCTCCTTTCCCTCACTACAATGAAACCTGAGAGCTTTTGTTTCCCACATCTCTTCTTAACTCAAAGTGATGAGCTCAGTCTATTTTTGCAAGTTCTCCACAATAAAGTAAGAGTTGGAATTTCTGTGCCTCCATATCTTTTCCATGTCATTCTGCCACAGTGATTTCCATATTCTTGGTGATCTTCTGCTCTTTCTCTTAACTTCTTTTCACTCACCTGTTCCCAGAAGTGTCACCCTGGCAGTGTTCACATAGAAAATTGAACTTCTCTGAAGCTCTCCCTGTTAGCCATGATTCTTCTTGAACAACAACTCCATGCAGTAGAGTGTTCTCATGATAGAAAGGAGATCCTTACCTCATACTTCTAGTGAAACTCTTCTATATTAATATATTACCTATTATTTATTTCTACTGATATGATTTTACTGCAATTTGCTCAGCAAGAACTGGGAGGAAGAGGCATCCTCCCAGAATGGAGAAACTTCTGTTGTTTTTACTCTAATGAATATAAAAAATAAAATATTACTGGAAAAGAGTAGCATTTTCCTCCTTGCTGTAGTCATCTGGTAAAAAATAGGCCTTCTCAAATATAAATTCAAAATGCAGAGACAAAAATCATTAGTATATATTAGTAAAGCACCACAGGAACATTTCCCTCTTTAGATAGGTAACCACATTATTCTTGGACATTGACCAGTGCCTGTACTATTTTAAACCTTGATGGCTCTCCCAATATACAGTCACTTGATGTACTCAAACCAGTTATTCCTTCAGAATTCTGTTTACCTGCTGGAGTGAATTCTCCACCCCTACATCCTGTTTTCCACTTGAGGTGTTCCTGATGTTCCTGGATGTGCATTTGTTGTTTCATCCTCAAAGAAGTATTATCCCTTGCCTTGCCTTCCCTTTCCCACCTTCCCCTTCCCTTTTCCTGTTGCGATGACATCTGTCCTCCTATAAGAATGCAGCAAGACTGAGACCCATTATATAGTTTTTACTCACTTTTATCTTAAAAAATTACTCTTTGTTGTAAGAGAAATAATATTTTCCATTCCTATTATCACCTTTTTACTCCTGTTGTTTATGTCTTTTTTTTCTACATGGAAACTTCATAGAAGTTGTCATTACAGTTTTTCTTGAATACTAAGGTTGTTGGGCCTAGTAAGTTATCTTGTGTTAAGTTGAAATACTCTTTTGATGCTAAGTATGTATCCTTTGAATCTGCAGACATTTTTTGAAATTCCTTGATGCTTTAGCTAACTTTTGTATAGGAAATGTGATTGCAAGGACCAGAGTGATGTATTTTGAGAAATGCTAAAAAGTGCTTGACTGAGCCATTTGTAAATGATAGTGTTTTATTAATTTATCTGCAATGTTGTGGTAAAAAACAAAATGAACAAACTGTAGTTTTTGATGTGTTCTTAAATTGCAAATTAGTGTGCTAGTCTAATTTAAATTGTTAAAAACAAAACCAAGGAACATAGATCCCCAATTATTAGTTCACCTATAAGGAATAATCTTTCCCCTTTTGCTCAACAATCCTTGGGCCAAGTGAAATTAGGAATCTTATGTGGTTTCAGTGGGTTTTTTTTGCATTTTTGTTTCCTGTATTTATTGCAGATTTCCACTTGGATACCTTATCTTTGATGGCAGCATGCATGCCTGGCCAGAACAGAACACCTTGGGCTCTGTTCCTGCACTTCTCAATACTCAAATGGGCACTGTAGGTTATACCTAGCATTTCCAACCTCATGTTGTGTGGTGTTATGATAATGTCCTTTGTATAGAAACCCATCATCTGCAGCAACCTCATCTCTGTAGTCGCAATAAGTTTTACATATGGAAGTGGCTGGGCTTTTTCTCTGTTAGAATAACTCATTCAGACTCTGGTAAGGTTGAGTCATTCCATTTTTCTCACTTAAGTTTGTCAACTTTTGTCTCTGAAATGGAAAACACTTGAGTTTTGTTTACATAAGACCCTTCATCAGTGTTCTCATTACTCAGAGATAATCTTAAAAGCATGTACTCTGTAAAAAGCTTCTTAAAAGCGATCTGCATATCAGTATCTCTGATGCTGTGAAATGTTCCATGCAGGCATGAAATTGTTTGCATGAAGCACCTTGCAGAATCAGGGCCTTAGCAAGTTGTCAGTACTATGAAATGCTCTGAAATGAGGGGCTTCCTTTGCATAGTGGTATCTACAAAAGCCAAACAGTTCATGGCCTGTTTATGTACTTAATTATTCAAAACAAAAGATAACAGTAGCTTGTATTTTTTTACTGTTTGGACTTGAATCAGTATTTATAACCATTTGCTACTCAGTTATTACCAAAATAGTCTCAATTCAGATGAATAGTCACTGAATTAGAGTAATTTTTTCAAAGCAACCTGTATGACTTAAAGAGTCTTTGTTTATAGAAGGAACATAAGTGGTGGGCATCCATATCCCTGCAACTTCTATATGCCTAACCTTGAAATTGGAATTCAGCGTCTGCAATAACAACCTAGGCAGTTTTGAAGATACATTCCTTAGTCCCTAGCTCTTCACTAATCACCAATATTTCAGTGTGAATGTTTGTTTGATGGTTTATTTTAATTCTCAAAACTTTTCTCTTGTCAGTCATTCTAGTGCCATACTGTGCAGTTTCTAAGCAGCTATTCTGAGAGGAGCACTTAATTGTGATTGATTATAAATGAATTTGTTTAGCTGTGTTAATATACCCAATGAATCTCTCTAAGGCCTTCTTGTCTTGGAGTTTTTCCATTTGTACAGTTGCCTCTGTCTTCCTTGGGTTTGGTCATACTTCTTTGTCATTGAACTTGTCCTACATAATTAATCTCATTCAGCCTGGCATTTGCTTGTAATCAATTCAAGGGTCTTTTCTTTGGCACAATTTGGTAATTGTGCAGACTCCCATTGTGGTGTTGATCATTTTTGCTTCAAGTCAACAGATCATAACCAATTGCTCATTCCATCCAGATCTGCAAAGATCTGCAACATGATGCTGTGGTATATCCCAAGTGCTGAGGCGATCCCCGTGGGAAGTTGCATAAACTATACAGTTGCTAAAAGGGGAGTTAAAAATGCAGTGTTTTGCACTTTCTGTGTTTGGTCAGACTTGCCAAAACCCTTCAATATATACCCCAAAATAAAAGTAACTTTGTCACTTGAAGTCCTAAACATGATTGTCCAGATCCTCAGTTGGTGTAAATTAGCATAGCTCTGCTGCCTTTGGAGGAGTTACGCTAAGATACAACAGTGATGATCTGGGCAGATACCCTCAGCTACTCTCTTGGGTTAGCATTCATGTTTGATTGCCTTATTTAAATTTTTTGAAGTTACAGAATTCCTTGCATTATTTGGTTTCTTAAAATGGCCAGTTGCTAACTCGATTATGTGGTGTCTGTATCTGCACAGTAACATCTGATTTTGCCATGCAGTTAAATTCATCCCTTTACTTTTATCTCAGTGCTATTGGGACTTTATGTGGCACACATTTTTTTGCAGCACTGTAGTAGCTATATCAATGTTTTATATCTCTAAAATATCCCATATCCCTCATAAACACCTCATCATAATCTTCTTTTACAATATTTTTGTATTCCCAGTAAGTGGAATTTACATTTGCTCATCTGCATGTAAAAACTGCTCTTCTACCCTAACACACACAGAATTTCCACTGCTTCAAAGTATGTTGATTTCTCTCCTTCCACAGATAACAACATTGTGCTCTTTCAGCATGGCCTCAGTTGTATGAAACATCCTTAAATTTTGAGGAGTACTTTACCACTGGCCATCATTGATTATTTTTGTATGCTTGACTGTGCTTGCACTGTACTCAGCTTCAGCAGTATATGTTTTCTGGAATAAGGAGGCAGAGAAGGACTAAAGTATAAGCACATTACACTCATTAGGTATTATTTTATGGACTGTGGAAAACACAAGGAAAAAAGGCAGACCCTTCAAAAAATGAATCTGAATAAATTATATTTAAGATGTAGTTTCTAGAATTGTAAGATTGACATAGTTTCATTCAAATAATGAGCTGTAAAATAGTCAGTCAGAGTGATATTTAAAATGCCTTCTTCAGGCTTCAGAGTTAACAGTACACCGAGATGAACAGAACCTAGTTTCCAAATTTTCAGACAACCCCATATTAATGGGGACGTCATTATGAAAGCATACGATCAGTTAAAAGAACTATAATTTATTCAGAAGAGATTACATACCCAAGTACTTTTCTTCTATATTAAATAGGAAAAACATACAGATGCAGTTTATAAGAAAACCAAATCATGGACTGACTTTCCTTTTTTACAGTTAGAGAACTATTTTTTTACTAGGCCAGTCTGTCACTTTTCTTGAATACACGGTGCACACCAAAAGTATTCTAAAGAAGAATTACAAAATCACAACTTACTGCTTTTATCAGTAAAACTATGAGCTTAGTGGTTTTTTGTTTCCTTGTATAAACTGATGATAGCTAAAAGAAATAAAATGACCCTGCTTTAAATGTAATCTATTGGATGCTGAATTAAGAGTTTAATAGGTACAAAACATTTGTTTTTGACTCCATGATTGGAATCCCTATTTCAGTAATGAATCATACATGATGTCAGACAATAGGTATAGAATAAAAAAAATCTTAATTATCTCTTAAAAATATTTGTATTTTTTTCTTTTAAATCCTAGAGTTATTCTTTAAAGGGGAGTGAATTCAGTAACTGCTGGGCATTTCACAAATAAGTTTTAATTTAAAAGCTGTAAATGTTGGTTATGCTAGACACTGCAGATATATGCTGGACACTGCAGAGAAAAATCACTGGTTTTGTTCCCCATGAATAAGAGTTGTAAAAAAATTATAGGAAAGAACTACAGGGGAATCATAAAAGTTTATATGAAAATTACTGAATAATTTTTAAAAATGATAGATCATGGGTTTCTCCTCAAGGCTTCTCCAGGAACCATTGTAGGTGGTGGTTTGTTTTCCTCTGATGCACTAATCAAGCAACATCTGTCAGGAAAGCGTAAGTATTTTCTATAAGTATAGGTATCATGAAGGAGGGGCAAGGGCCTTGCTTTTGAAAAATGCCAAATACAACTTTTGTGACTTGAGTGTCAAGAATCTGAAGGAACCAAATTATTAAGAAATTTTTCTTTATTTTTTTTAAACCAACTAAGGTTTATTCCTCAACAGTCCCATTCACAGAAAATGTCCTTTAATGGCTCTAATTCTTCACTGAGACCGAATTCAAAATATTTTTAAGTGATAGAATAGAATCACAGAAAGGTTTGGATTGGAATGGACTTTAAAGATCATCTAGTTCCAACCCCTCTGCCACGGGCGGGGACACTTCACTAGACCAGGTTACTCAACACCATCCAACCTGGCCTGAAATACCTCCTGGGATAGGGCATCCACAGCATCCCTGGGCAACTGTGTCAATAGAACACCTCCCACTATCTTTAGCAGGCTTCAGATCCATGGTTATGTTCTGCAACTTTGAAAAGCTTACCCTAAGTAGCATGTTTTTAAGGGAGTGAGAACAATATTACAAGGCCAAATTCCACGCAGAGTTTGCACTTCTTCCACTTGACAAAACCAGTTTCAGGTTGATACTGTCATAGACAGGGTCCTATCACTATTCATTTATAAAGAAAAGAGTATTTTTAAAGTTTAATTATTCAAGCATTGGTCAGGAAGTTCTTAACTTTTGCTGGAATTCTATTTGATACAATAAACCTCTGCAAATTAAAAATCATTGATATTCAATGCAAAATTTTCTGCAAATTTTGTATGCAAAACTATTATCCAGAATACAATGTTTAATAATAATTTAACTATTTTAATAATAATTTAACTGATTTTAATTTCATTTTTACAAATTTTTGTGTTAACTCTACTGAAGCCAGAGTAAATGCTGCTGATTCACAAACTGTAATAAGTAAACACATCAGGACCACATATCTCAAATTTTTGAAAAATTCTTGTGAATGTTAATGTACCACAAACCAGATGTGTTTATATCTTCATATAAGGTCTTACATAATCAAGAACAATCTCAAAAATATTTTTATTCTATCTTAAAATTCAAAAGGAAGTGGGATTGTCTTAAAGGCTAAGAAAAACTTCTTTTTATCTGTTCATGTCAATGAAGATACTTCCATTCAAAGGTAAAGTAAATGTAATGAATGAGATACTTATCCAAGGGGTGATTTTTCTTACAAACTTCTCTCACCATGAAAAGGGAGATTTGGCTGTTTTTAAAGACACTGCCAATGGATTACATTCTGTGCAAGAGATACAGTTGACAACTATAAGTACTGGGAAGTGGCAATCTATGGGAGACATTTCTGTAAGATGTAGTTTGCTGGATAACTTATTCCACAGTTGACCTTCCTTTGATCCTGTATTCATCTTTAAAGTAGTGGTTTCCCTATGTCTGAATGGGTGCTGAGTGGAATTATATCTATCTCTACTTCATGCAAGAAGGTTAATGAAGATGTTCTTCTTCCATGCCACCTATAGCTGAGGATCCCAACCTTGGAGCTAATCAAAACAGAGAATTTGTGTTGCAGCTAGGCTCCTGCCCCATGTAATATTCTTCCAAGTCCTTGGCAAGGGGCTTTTATTTAGCAGGAATGGTTGCAAGGATAGTGATTTCTTAATAAATATTTTGGTGGAGTTTGACTAGAAGATGTAAGCATTCACTCTGATAATAGAAAGTTGTGGTTCTTCCTCATCAGCCTAGAAAAATAAAAGTATTAATCAAAGTTTAGACAAGGTCTGTATCAACTCTAACCAAGTCAATTAGAAATCAGAGTAAGGAGCAGTAAATACACGCTCAGGGTTATTTGACTATAAGCACATAAAACAGGAAGTGGTTTTGGAAAAGAAGTTTATTGCTTTGAAAAAATCAGATGGAAACCTTCTTGTAAAAGTCATGTGAGGCAAAGTTAGCATCTCACTGAGAGCTGCTTTCTACCCCTGCACTGCATGGGAGCTGGGAGCCCTGAGGTACAACAGAGCCCGAGCACTGCGTGCAGCCACACAGGGCCATTGTCCTGCACAGCCTGCATCCCTGGCTGGAGCCTCCAACCTCCCGGCGCTGTGCGGCTGCTTGGGAAACTCCTCCTGCCGCTCTCAGACTGCAAACCTGATGTAGCTCTTTTGTGAGATGTTTACAGTATAAACCAAGCTTGCACTGCCTTGTTCTATGGGAGCTGCAGAAGTAGGAATTGTACAGAAGCACGGACTTTCTGCCGTTGTTAACTTCGAGAAGTAAGGAGGGCCAAAGTAAGAACAGACACGAGAGCATATCTCATGACAATGAAAAGCACAATTTATTCTCAAGTGCTCTACTTAATGATACCTTGGATCATTCATATGGAGCTGGAATTATTACTTAAGTGCTGTTCAATACAGTCTCAGAGTCCAACAGAAAAATGAAGAGTTTAGCTTGAAACAGTTCTAATGGTCTTATCAGAGTTTCCTGCCCTCACTGAAGGGATATCTCCTTTGTTCTCATAATGTGCAAACTGCCTCATCCACTCTGATAGGTTAGGGTGAAATGACACCAATTTCAGGTTACTGAATACTGTACTAAAAGCTCTGTTGTTTCTTTTACTGCTACCCAGACAGCTGCAGCATCCTTTCAGGGGGAACAGGAAACTCCGAAGCAGAGGCAGATGGATGCCCAGAGTAGAAGCTGAGAGTATTATCTCGGGTACACAGTCTCTCTCACTGATCAGGATGTTTGTTGTGATCCACTTCATCTACCTCACTGAAAATTCATTAACTCTGCAAGCTGGACTTCAAAATAATCACTTTCAGTTGTTGAGAAGAACACATACAAATACAAAGAAATACACAAATATTTTGAATATATAAAACTATATGATAAATTTGCTGATGGTTGAAACTTGAACTATGCAGAAGGTAGTAGAATTAAGGAAAAATGATAGTGTGTGATGTTTCTGGAATAGAGTCTCTAACTAAGGGCTGCATCTGTACTGCCAATAGGAGGCCAAACAGTATTCTCTCTGATACAGCTTTTAAGATGCATTACAGAATTATAAAATCATGTAGCCAGGGGTATCCAAATGTTAGCTAGTCTAAGCTATCTCAGAACAAGCCCAGTTGGAATAAGTTGATCAGAACCTTGTCAAGTCAAGTTGTGAGTTTTGCCAAGGTTGGCATTCCCACAACTATTCCTGTGTTTGACCAGACTGATGTTTGGTTGCTTTTTTTTCATTTATAATAAATTGGCTTTCCCATGCTGAATTTTATCCCTTTACTGGCCGTCCTTCAGCTATGCAGCTCTGAGAATACTTCTGTTATGCTTTCACCACACCAACCTGTTAGGTATTCGTAGGCAGCAGCAAAATTCCCTTACACTTTCCATCAGAATGGGCAAGCTAACTTCCTTGGTCTTGGATATCAAGTCCTTCAGGCCCAAAACCATCTGGCAATGTCTTGTAGCAGTGCAAGCCTGCACTTTAGTGTTTGTGGTTCTGAGACTGCTGGGAAGAAAATTGTACCTTCCTAGGTGTTAGTTCATTACATCTGGTTTGTCTACCAGTGGAGTCTAGCTCGAGGCAGTGGGATGGAATACCTGTAGGGATGGCATAACTGTGGTAATGGCCAACTCTCCTCCTTGCAGACAGGTTCATAACTAGACTCTCACTAGGGATTTTTCCCTTCAGTATGAATTAAATATGCTTACTGCATGCCTGAGGTAAGTTAGCACTCAGTGTGGAGCATGAGTCTTAAGTCAGCCACATGAAAATTTGGAGCAAGTCTGAAAGGGGTTTCAAGAATCATGATAGTCACACAGAAAATCAGTAACAAAACTGGATTTCCCTTAGCTGCACTGTTCATTAGCCTTCTTACTAGACTAGACTGCCTCTCACAGTCTGATATAATTCACACTCAGTATTTTCATATTTCTTCTCTTAGGCTTCTGACAAATGTTTTTAGGCCTAGAGGGGAAAAGCTGCTTGTTTTCATGAAATGAAAACTGGAGTATTTTGCTCACTTGCTGTAGATGCTTCAGTTCAAAATAGAAAGTAGTATCTCTGCTTTATCTGTCTGGGAAAGTGAAACTCTTGAGTTTGCTCCCTTTATCCAACTGTTAGCCTGTCACTGGATTATAGATGTTTCCAGAGAGAAACACAGACATGCAGGAAACATGTAAAAGTCCATCCAGTGTAAGGAACTTCATGCTACCAATAGAACTTCTCAAGGTTACTAATGAGCCCAATGCAGTGGCTGCATCTGGAGCAAAACAACTCTCAACCTTAAGAAGCAATTAGTCACCTAAACATTTTACACCAAACTATTATTTTTACCTTACCTTTCTGAATGTGCACTGAAAATAATCTTTTAAATTGCTCTTTTGAAACAGGAGTGTAAGAAAAAAAGCTGTTAATAGTGAAGAACATCCCAGCACATTACATTTTTTGTCACTTGGATTATTTTAATGGGCTTGGGTTTTTTTTGCAAACATCTTAGCCCTTGTGCTGCCCAGGATATATTTCCCAGAGAAGTCACAGATGTTTATAATCCTATTGATTTGTGTCTTTGCCATAATGCTAGGCTGGGAGATCTCACATTAGAGGCAGGACTCTTGCTTCTTTCTTTATTATATAGGTCTAGAAGTATTCTGTAAGCTTGGTCTTTCATACTTATACTAGAGTCGCCATTTTGAAGAAGGAATATAAATTGGACTTTCTCCATGATCTTTTTCTTTCCATCCTTCCCACTCAGCCTTTTTTTTCCCCATACATTTGATCCAGCTCTCTCCTTTCCTGTGATCTTGCAGAATCCTTCTCTTTGTTGTTTGTGCATGCACAAGTTGAACAAGAAACAGATAAATAGAACAGCTAAGGAATGGCTAATGTTGGCTTGTGCCCAATCTCCTACCAACAGCTTCAGTGGATTGTAAAGGCCACAGACTACATGAAATCTGGTAATCTTTTTTTTTCCTCTGCTTGTAGCAATCCTAATCTAATAGCTTGTCTCAGAATCCCTTGCTGTGATGCTGACCTTTTTTAGTATTCCAGGTTCATAGATTTTGAAGCCATTCCAAACCTCCAGGAAACTCACAGGAAGTGACAGCTTCAAGGTCATACTGCAGTGCCCATCAGACCTTTGTTAATTGCTTCACCTAGGACAAGATATACAAAGCACAAAAGAGCAGAGCATGGGAGAGGCAGCAGCATAGAGATGAACATTAAAGAATTACTCTATTGATAATTTTAAGGTGTTCAAGGTAACCAGCAGGTTACTGACTATAATGTACATTTCTTTTCAGGCAAAAATTACCTAGTTTAAAGAGTGAATTTTCAAAGTACTCAACATTCAGCCTAATTTTAATTTAGTTTTGAGCTAAAACTCTGTATTTCATCATAAACAGAAAAGTTAAGACTGGTTATACAAGCTTTTGAAGACACCTTTTAAGGTGAAGAATACCAAATGTTATACCTGTGTTACTGTTTTCAAGAGCTTCACTTGGACCCATTGTCACGTGAGGGAGCTATAGAAATCATGTCACTGGCTATTCTGCAAACCTGGACCAGTCTTTCTGTACAGTGACTGAGTGGGCAGATATTCTTAAGAGGCTTAGTGGTTCCCATATTAATAGACCAACCAGGAATAGGACATTCTTCAGAGACAAATGTGTCCACATAAATTTACTGAAAAAAGCCCATGTGAGTTTTTGATTTGTGGGGGTTTTTGGGGTTTTTTTTGAGCAGGACTTGCAGCAATGCTATTAGGAGACAAGAGAATCTGCATGGCTTTGTTCCTAGTTGTAGGGCATGTTCTCTTAAGGCTATCTTCTCCTGCATTTTTCTCTGTGCCTCCATCATTTTATGTTATTCCTTCACATACAAATGAATCTTTTTTCCAAAGGCTGAGCTGTTTGGAAATGAACATTTAAATTTGCATATGTTGGAACTGATTCATCCCTGGTGCCAGGAAGTGCTCTCTGCTGCAGGGAGGGGAGCTGCAGCTGCCCGGTGCTGCCTCCAAGGCAGGCGATGCTGGCAGGAGAGAAAGCGTGGGCAAGGTGCCCAGGGGGAGAACTGATTCACAGCTTCCCCCTGGCAGCTTCTGAGCACAGAGCACCCCCTGGGTAGTGCACAGAAGCTATTTCACATTAGGCACATACCCTGCCTTTGGCAACTGGCATGTTAAGGGGCTATGTGCTGATGCTAGATGTGAGAACAGCGGGCAGCACGTCATGGCACTTGCTGCTGGGAAGTCCTGACTGGTAGCAAAAGAGGCAGCATGCAGAGGTGGTAATGGAAGGCACAGGAATATTTTTTCTAAAGCAATATAATTAATTTAAACTCATTGTGTGTATCTGTGCATTGGAGTGCACAGCAATATTTTATGTGCCAGCATGATGCATTTTAGGCTGCTTATAGGAAAATGGATTTCAGCGTAATTAAAAAACATATCACGTTCTTTCTCACCCCCACATAGTTCAAAAAATGCAGGAATGCAATACAGATAATAGCATCAGCTAAGGACAGAAAAAATAGTATATGCAGAAAATCAGGGAATTAATTAAATTGTACCTGAGGAAAGGAGTATGCAGTCAGCATGCCCCAGTTCAGAACCATTCAGTTGCTGGGGATTTCTAGAGGCAAAGAGAAAAAGACAGAGCAATCTCTCTGCAGAGATGAAAGAGACTGAAGTTACTCCATGAAGCCTCTGAGCCAAAATTATTTTAGTCTCATGCCTGGACTAGCTCCATAGGCCTGGCATTGTTCCTTCATGGATAGAAACACTTTACGGTGAAAGTGGCAACAGCAGATCTTTCCATTCTACACTTCTTTCCAGTCTCCAATCTGTACTTCTCCCAATGTCTTCTGAGAGGGCTCAGTAATGCCCTACCAAGGGGGATCCTTGTCTGGATCTTCCTGCTCTCCTGCCCACTCCCACTGGAACTGCATTGGATCCAATGCCAAAAAAAACCCTGACAAGATAAAAAAAGATTTTTTTAATTCACCCATTTGCCCTTCCACACAATTTTTTGGTTTTGCTGGCTCTTGTCGTTTCCTGAAATCCTCTTCCTTTATATCTGCTGTGGGTTTGGTGTCTAAATTTCCCTATTACCTCCAGTGAGACCTGTCATATCAGTAGCATTCTGCTGGTGAGAGTACAGTAGGTGAGAAATGCTAGCAGTATTTTACATGTGGCAAAGTGAAATTTAGCACTTTTGCTAAAACGAAATTTCTGTGCTTAAATACTCCTTCTAGCTAGAACAAATAGAAGGAAATAATTAACATATGAATCTAAATTTAACTTTTATTTTTTTATTACAATGCAGCTTTATGAAACTGATATTTATAGAGGCCTGACTTTGCACAGTCATTATAGGTACATTTGTGAGGATTGGAACATAAGTTTAGCCTTGAACATGAAACCAGAGATGTAAAATCTCCTGAAATATTCGTTATCTGCATGACTGTCCCATAGAGTTTATGTTGCCTCTTGAACCATCTCAAATGAGCTCTAAATGCAATTTACAGGTGTGCCCAGTGTCAGCCTGGTTCTGCTCCTTTTGAAGCTCGTGATATAGCTCACAAGGACTTCAATAAAAATAAAAGAGGGCAAGATACTTAAAATGACTCATTGAGTCTTGACAGCCGATAAATTCTGTATTAAGGTTTCACACACAGCACTTTCTCCTCTGGCACAAGGGCAGAATGTGTACCCAGTCATTTCAGCAAGGTGAGAGGGCCACAAGCAATGCAGACTGCAATGATAAAATCAGCTGGGAGAAAAGAGCAGGAGGACAACAAGGGTGATGAAAGAAAAGATAATGAAGAAAAAAACAACAGAGGAAGGAGAAAAGAAGAAAGAAACATCAACTTCAAGGTTATTAGAGATCATAAAAGGAAGAAGGGTGAGGGAGGAACAGAGATTGAAGGCATCAGCCAAAGGGAACAGAGAAAAAAAAAGAAGCAAAAGGGAGAGAGAGAAAATGTTAAAGAGGCAAGAAAAGACAAGAAGAAAACTATTTGAAAAATCAGGGAATAGAATGCATGCAGAAGTGCTGGAGAGGAATATGGATGGAAAGCAAGCTATGGAGCAAAAGCAAATGGAGATTCTTGCTTCACTAGGATAGCAGATTGAAAACAGGGTGAAAGGAAACATGAAAGAAAAGGAAAGGAGTGAAATAGAGTGAAGAAGTATGTAGATATAGCACCTCTCTGAGGAAAATTAAGGGAAAATAAATCCATCCTAAAAAACCTGGTTTTCATTGAAAATTAATAGATAGATTGTGTAGGTAGAGGGTTTTGGTCTAGACATCAAAAGAAAGTATGATCACTGGAGTTCAAAAAGCAAATGCTATGGTAAAAAAAGAAAATACAAGACAACAGGATTAAAATGGAAAATATCTGTGTTCCTACTGGAATTAGAAAAGACAAAAACTTTTCTGTTTCATCATGAGGAAAAGAATCAGCAGCATTCCCACTTCATGTACTTCATTAGAACCTGACAATCTACCAAAATACCTGGGACTGGAAATAAGATTTTTACACTTTACATATCCAGATTGCTTTCACAGAACTGGCTAGAACAGTAATGGCTGGAGGCATTGCTCTGACTACTCAGAAGAGTAAAGACTAAATGAGTTGCTGCTATCTGTCCAGTTCCTGCTAAAGAGGTGTTTTTATAACAACAGCCACAACACTGACCCTTACTGACACACCTGTGGCCAAAAATCTGTACTGAGGACCACACAGCTCTTCTCATGATCTTGTTTCTCACCCTGGAGTGCTCCCTGCAGGTTAGTGGTGACTGGCATAGGAAGGAACTGGAGAAAAGTTTGTTCTCTCTTTTGGCCTCAGCTAGTTGAAAAAGAGGACTTGTTTGTCAAGAGCTGAAACCTGTAGTTTTTGACAAGCCCTCAAATTCATAAAGGAATAGACACTCAATAAACCTACTATACTCCACAGCAAATCCAGTTTTTAATTTGACAGAGCTTCTTTTAATCCCTTCCCTTTCTTGCCCTCTCCTTTTTTTCTCTTCTCTCACATATTCAATTCAGGGAACTGTAAACACAATTAGTTTACAATTTTACTTTCGTAACCTTTTGTTTTGGGACTACCTCACTAGCAAAAAAAAAAAAAAAAAACCACCAAACCACAGTAATTTGTTATTAATCTATATGTAGTTTCAGAAGACATATAGCTTTTTAGCTGCAAACAGAACAGTGAATAAGAATCTATACTTCTAGCATATTTTCCACTTCTGTATAAATTAATTTAGACTCTTTATTGTCCAATTTTCCTCTGCCAAATCCTTCCCTTTTCCATAGCAGCATTGTGAGATTTTATCCAGTAAAATTTTTAAAATACTCTCAGATCTTCAGGCAAAAAACAGAAATGCAAGTGTTATTGTGTCTGTCTTCCAGCCTCCCAACCTATGAATTCCATTCCTGGTGATTCAGTGAAACAAAACAGAATCTCAAATAGATGGAAACCACCAGACAATAAAAAATTCTACATTCTGCTATGAAAAAAAATCCCACAGGAAACAATTATAGTTTTCTAGACTTTCTGAATCTTCAATAGAAAATCACAACTCTAGAGATTGACAGCATGGTCAAAATAAAACTATTGGAAAGATGTAATTTTGTATTAATCCCAGTTATTTTGCAGTGTGGAACATTATGGAGGACCATTCTGAATTTTTGCACAATTTCCTGATTTATTCCTCTGTTCAATTCAATGTGATTTTTCTTTTGATAGCTACATCTGCTTTAAATAGTTAATTAGTGATTTATAGGATATTCTCTCTGATAGACTGTATTATTAATACATATGTTCACAAGGGAAGATTGGATGCACAACATAGTAGTTACTAAATGTTGTAAATTAATCAGTAAAGATGGCATCAGGTTTTTTTTGCTGATCCATCAGCTTACTAATGATGGGTCATGAAACGTATTTTGTAGGAACTCATTGCAATTGGCCAGTGTGAGAGAAATGGACAGTTTAATTCTTTTCCATGGGAGCTGATACCCTCAGCACAAAATTTAAAATGTTGAAGTAGTTTTTTATGTCTTTGTTTTATCTCTATGCTTTGGATCTAATTTATGTTTTAAAATAATTTGAAAATGTAAGTTAACCAAAGTCATACACAGTAATGAGGAGAAAACTATTGCAGTTTTGTCTTTACACTTTGTGTAAAATCCTATTTACTCTCATGCCAGTAAAGCTGTAAATCTAGGTATGTACACTACATGTAAACTTATCTTCCTCCTATAGACCTATACAAATATAGATTTAATTATGGGTCTTATTTGTAGTGCCCTATGCTGGTGAGAGCTGGGGGGGGAGGTCTTGTGAGCTGATGTTTCAACAAGACTTTTAACCCCTGGCACTTGGAAACACTCCCAGAGCTCATTTGGGCATTGCATCCATTTCCTCCCCAGTTCCAGGAACCTCCCTGAGTTCTTCAAGCTGCCAGAAGTTTGTTTTAGTTGCTGCACACCTTCAGTCTTTCCGCAGTGAAGAATCACTAGCAGGACTTAAGTGTATTCTTCTCCATTTACCTGTCACCCTTTTTTCTCCTGCTAAGCCCAATACTGAATCCATCTGCCACAGCTGTTGCTGTTCTGCTGCCTGCCCTACTTCCTGCTTCTGATTATTTTCCCAAAAATGCTTCCATGGGATGATCTGTGAAATGAATGAGACATCAAGGCACTGCTAACTGCATTCCCCTTTCCTTTCTTTTACTGGATGCCCTGAATTTGTAGTCAAGTGGTAGTATTCTATGTCCTGAACTTCACTCCTCACAGTCAGTTCCTTTTGTCACCTCCCTCATTACAGTACTAAAGTATTTCCTGTGCTACAATAAGCTATTATGTAAATTCTACAAATGAGTTTCTGATCCTGCCAAATCAGATTTACTTTAAGTAAGCAAGGAAAGCTGCAGTTCTCTTTTGCCACATACCCTGATAGCCGTTTTCAAAGAGTTTCACATCAGCTGATGTGCCTCTTACAAGCAGTGCATACATTTTTCTGGCATTGTTGTTTATACATATGATTAAGTCATATCTGTATAGGTAGTAAATGATAGCAAAGCAGTAAGGTATATGCAAGTACTACATATGCTCAGACATTTGGTAAATACAGACTCCCAATTCCAATAGCACAAGAATTTAGGATTGTCCCCTTATCTAATCTGTTTAGGATAGCAAGTAAATATTGTAATAGCTCCATAGTTCTAACAGACTGCTGCATATCTGCATCCTATGACACTGTTACAAGCATTTCCCATAGAATGGAAACAGCAGAAGTATAAATATTCCAGGGTTTTAAAATGTGCTTACCAACTGCACTAAACTCTCATTTCACCTGTTACATGAAGGTAAATATAAACTTATGAGATTTGAAAACAAATATTATAATGTCAAAATCAAAATTTGAAAGGTTGTTCTGAAATCCTTGCCAACAAAGATCTCATCTGGTTTAATCAAAAGTACATTTTTAAACTGATATGAACTGTGCAAAGCCCTTTCTGAAGATATGCAATTCAATTTACAGCAGGTTGATATCTTCTTTAGCTTCTGCTGCTTTTTTTAAATGACATAGAAATAAGCTAGTTTTTAAATTGTGTGAGACTGTCCAATGGTTGAGGTGCAGTGGTCTTATTTTAGGACTGATGGATGGGATATACTGGTCCTTATAAATCCTTTCTGTTAAGACACTATTAATCATGTTGCCTGTAACAAAAAGTCTTGGAAAAGATGAGAAAAAAAACATTGTTCACTTTAACTAATAGTTTGTCCTCAAAGGGATAGAAAGTCTGGAGAGGAAAACAGTGACTTCAAATCATGGGCTCATAAAGAAGAAATCCTTGTAGTACCCCAGACTGCAGAGGAATAGTCCCATGGTTCTGGGTTCTGCCTTTATTAATTTAAATGCCATGAACATGTAGAAACAAAATGTAGTCCATTCCTTTAATTAATTCTTATCCCCATATCTGATGATTCAGCATCTTAGAGGCTTTAGTCAGGCTTCAGAGATGCAGCTAGTCTTGATGGAAATAGGTGCTGGAGACCACTGAAGCTACCTAGCATGAAAAAAAAACAAAAGACATGAAGCAAGAATTGACTCTCTGTAGATCTCAAACCATTTGTCTAAAAATAAATAATGAGACCATATATAGATATAGATATAGAGCATTTAAATTATAAGACCCTTCATATTAGATGCCCTGACCACTTATTTTTAAAGAAATAACCAAAGTTTATTCTAGCCATCTGCAGCCACAACAAATAATAAAGGGTAAGAGGCATAAAGTCTGATTTATGACTTTTTTATCAAAGATTGTAGTTTTACCTAATTGGTATCAGAAGGATTTATGCAGAAATTATGGATTTTATCTTTCTATAAGCAGAAAGATTGATGTGTGATGTCAACCTGTGTATTGGTCTTTAAGAGCCATGTTAATACACCTTTCATGCAAGACCACAGGACCATATTTGGTCCTGTGCAAAGACAAAGCAAGAGAGAAGAATTGCCACTAAGCATGTTGTTTAGATTTCTTGTCCAAAGTGCACAGCCTGTTTGGGATGGAGAAGAGAAACTTCAGTGCTGTAGGAAACCCCATAAGTTTTACCAGCTCACATCTGAGAACTGCTACCATATTTTGATGTTTTCTATAGAATAACTGAACTGGTCTGGATGAAGATTATATGGGAACTTCATTGAATACATTCCAGTTTAATTTATGTTTTTCAAGGTAGCAATAATCATGTTTTATGTTTGGCCCTGCTGAGCTCCTCAGAAATAGGTAATGCCTACTAGCTTAAAGCAGCTGAAATTCAGCTTAATGGAACATGACAACTCCATAGCACTGACCTCTGTGTTGCCTAATTACTGATTTTAAAAAATGTTCAAGTGTCTGTAGAAACCTTGAGAAACAAAAGCTTACCAGTATGGCCCAACTTTGGGGACAGCACACATTAGCTAGAGGGTGAAAGCCAAAGTCTGCATGAACTCCTGATTCAAATAGTGGAAAAACTCAATGTTATGGAAATCTGATGTTTTAGAATGCAACATCTGAATTTGTGAGCAAGCTTTTTTGAATTTGAATGCTTTCTCCAAATGAAGCTTTAAATAGCATAGCTAAAATTCAAAACTCAGGCTCAAGAAAAGTGACTTTTTGGAGTTCATGTAGCATTTGTCATTCAGTAAAATGCATATAAATTAATTCTTTGTCTTTTCTGTGATTTAGTATAGCAGTTCAAATACCAGCTAATGATTTTACTTAGCATTATAATGTAGCTTTTTCTGTGATGATCGCAATCGTCTTTGCAATGTAGAAAAATCCATCCATTTTCTTTGATGGCTCTAATGTCATTCAACTATTAGAAATTCCACTGAGGGCTGTACCATTTCTGTCTGGTGCTGTAGCTTGGTGTTTGGCACTGTTTGGGTGGGTTACCATCTCTCTGCAAGAGGCCAGCATTACTTCCCTGTCTACACACTTCCTTTTTCTTAGGCATTGCCTTTGCTTCACGGAGAGGTGAAGGGGTCTCTCCATGGTGTGACCTCATGACACTGTGCAGTGGATTAGAGCAATAGCTCCAGTGGAAAAGAAAATTATTCACTGCAATGTTAGCCACTACCTAAGCACATACCATGGGGATAGTCCATTTGCTGTCAACCCTACTCATTCCTGCTAGTGTAGGGATGTTGGACTGCTGGAAAATCTCCACTAATCTGCCAGTACTTGAGGTAGCCAGGAAGCATTGGAGTGGGCAACTGAGGAGTAGCAAACAAAAATATTTTATGAATGAAAAACTATGTTTGTCCCTGGTGTAGAATTAAGCTCAGGTTTAGCAATGGGTCGGGGTCCCAACCAAAGGCTGGCACCTGAGGAAACAAGGATGAGCCAATTAATATTTTTAAATGGGCAGTCATATCTTTCCTGTCAGTAACTGCTGGGTGTCTCTTCCATTGTTATTCTAGGTGTCCCACTCCTGGGTGTGATGGCTCTGGGCATATAACTGGAAATTATGCTTCTCATCGAAGGTATGTAAAGACAAGGTTTTGTTATTTAAATCAAATAACTGCAGGGCTAGAAGGTGCCTCAACTGACCTAACTTCACTCTCTGAATACTGAGCACTGCCCAGACATATATTGGTCTAACTCACATTAACCACTAATGAATAACATTTCTCAGCTTCAGGATGACTCACTACCCAAACAGGTAGGAATTTCTTTGCTAATATCTAGCAAAATCTTTATACAAAATAAATTCAGTCTCTCTGCCTTCTCTAGTAGCCTGAGGAAGCAATTCAACATTCATGTTTCTGTTGCTTTACATTCAGAACAACTTAACTCTTCGCCGTTTGGACTGAAATCCTACTCCTGCATCTTTTTCCCACAAATTGTATTTCCTGAATGTTCACGTCAGTCTCTTCCAGACTCACTCCATACTCCTTGAAATGCAAAATTGGATCCTGTTCTTTACCACCTCACCCAGATGAAGCCTTATCAGCTTTTATCAGAGGGAAAAAGTACCTCTTTCATCTAATATGCACCAGTCTTGCTAGTACATTTCAGAAAAAAGTTTGGCTTGTTCTTAAATTGCAACAGTTTGTACTACATCAAGCCAGAAGAATGGAAAAAGAAATTTATGGATGAAAGCTGCCTTAACTATAACTTCACCAAGGGTCAAAGAATGCTTCTCATTAACTAATTAGGATATTGATCAATTACACTATTGAGGTAATGGTATAAATGCTGTGCAATTAGCAATTCCCCTGTGGTTATTTGAGAACTAAATCAGTAGAGGAGAGCGGTGCCATATTTTGTAAACATCTATCCACTGTTTAATGAAAGAATAATAGTGAATAATAGTGTAGTCTAACTCTCCTGTGTTAGTAAAGACTCTTTACTCCCAAACAGGCTAGTATTGTTGAGTCTGGATATTTGCTTTCTTTACCAAGTGCCTGTAGTTTTATAATTGGCTATAACTAATCAATACACAAGTTCCCAGTTTAAATGGTTTCCCACTAAAAGCAGCAAAGAGTTCAAATTCAAAACATAAATGAAATAAGAGATTGGGAGCATGTCATATTTTATGTGCTGTGAAAATGAAAGATCTCAATATCAATTTCTGCAATGCAACCTTAAAAATCAAAAGTACAAATAACATTATAAAGGAGAAGAGATAAGTCTTTTAAAAACACTTAGGTGATGCAGATTTGATCCCACTTTCAGAGGAATTTAAGGTCAAATTTAGAACTACATTTAACTATATGTAAATTTATCAGCTACCATTCTACCAGCATTGTGCTTGTTATAACTCTACCCCAGCTTCAGGGAAGCTATTTATGTGTTTGATCATCTATTTAACCAGAAGCAGGTGGGAGAGTGAAGATGCAGAAGAAAAGTGTTACTAACAAGAAACCTAAAATCCGGCAAGGTTGGTAGGGGAGAATCACTGAACGTTGATTCATTTTTTAAACCTTTTCCTTGTACGTTGTCTCCTGGCCACTAAAGGACTGGACCATGACCTGAATGGTGTTACCTGCTTTTGTCTGGAAATTCTTATATTCTTGTATTTTTGCAGATGACTGCTGGACCAAGTTTTCATTTGATTGTGCAGCATAATCAAGTACATACAAAGATATAAAAAGTTGTTCTACAAAACAACGTATCTGGAATTTGCTCAGTCCATTGGGATTTAACACATGCAGCCTTTTGAAATGCCACCATGTCTATATTGGCCACATAACTCCTTAATTTCTCTTCCAGAAAGGACTCTGGCAGCCCCATGTCTTCAGCTGCCTGCAGGCACAGAAGCACTGACATGTAGTCAGTGAAGTAACATTTCCTTTGCTTAAATCCACAGATGTCCTCAGGAGACCTGTCACATTTACACAGAGCCAGCCTTACCTTGTTCAGATCATGATATCTGTCAAGGCCATTTCTGAGGTGGGAAGGCTGGCAAAATGAATGCTTTCAAAGGGCAGCAAACCAATAGCCTAAATCTGGAGCTGTTAAGCATGGAAGACCCCACAGCATGTTGTCAGTTGGGCTTTCTAATTCCCAGACTGAAAATTAGCATTTAGCTCTGCCTGCATCTGAGTTAGCATTTTTGTTTGTATTTGACACCATCAGTTACAACCCTCTCAGTTTCAGAAGGAAAGGAATGACAGACTTCTCTCCTAAATGGCTGCTGAGGTTATCATTGGTATTTAAAATGGCTCCTCAACCAGAAGCATAGGTGAGGCAGATTTAACTCTGCCATAACTCTGCAGTTCTGCACAGCCCTTCAATTTATGCAAGAAGTTATAGCACTGTGTATTGCTGTTGAATTTCCCCCTTGTCTTTTGTCCTCTTATATGAGGAATTAAAGTCATAGAAAAATGAAGTAATATGCTTATCTTGTAATAGCTTTGGTTATTACAGAATAAAAAAATTAAAGCAAGGGCTTGACAGATGTTTTCTTGATGGATCCACTGTCAGATGAAAAGTGAAATAATCACAGCCTCAGAAACTGTTGGAAATGTCTGTTTAGAGGACCGGAAAAGTCTTAGAATTTTCTAATAAATAGAAATAGAATAGAAAATTCTTTTAGAGAGAGATGATGCACCAAAATACCAGTGAGTTGGTGATAATTAAATTGACTTAATATGTAGAAAGCTTTAAATCATTAGTCAAGGCAGAAATCCTTTGTTCAGATTTTGTTATGAAAATATCATCTACAAGCATACCCATCTGTACACCTACTAAAAATAGTACTGCTTTCCATGGAAATCCTATTAACTGTTTAGTTTTCAGATGCAAATTTTGATTATTCTCACCCCATGAGTACAACTATTCTCAGAGATGAAGGAGGAGTATCTCCCCTTCACTTTCTGCAGACCAGGTTGTGTGTCAGGCAGTGAACCAGCTTGTTCCTAAACAGTTCCCTTACCCCAGAGCCAGCTTTCTCTTATTCTGAATCCTCCAGACTTGCTTCCTCCTACTACTTTCTTACAGACAACATTATTATTTTTGAAGAAAACTGTTGTTAATTGGCACAGGCTTTCGCAGATTTAGTTTGTACACAAAGAACTATGGTACTTTGGTGTCCACTATGCAAGCTGGAATAAACAGCAGTTTGCTTTGAAAAGGAGAATGGTCAGTTACATTTGAAATGGAAAATGAAATGGGATGAGAACACAGGTCCATGTATCAGAGTGCATATGCCTATTCCACTAACGCTGACATGACCTCTGGTATGGTGCTGACCCTGGGCCACTGAAGGTCTCACAGACAATTCTAAGATATTATTTGGGACTCAGTGTGGGTCCAGATCATTCATTACAAACAATATGGGTGTAGCTGTCCTGCTTTACAGAGATAGAGAGCTTAGATGTATAAATGTGAACTTTCTGGTCTTGGGTCAAAGCAACATTTCTAGGTCCCTTCTATTTTACACTATAGATGTAGCCATGACATCTCACTAAAAGTTTCTAAATAATGTACTATGTCCAATATCCTGTGCCAGCATTCCTCTCTTTCTTTAATTGACTTATTTATGACTTTGCAGCATGTAAACTCTGGTTTTGTCTATTCTTCATTTTCTAACACAGAATTCTGTCTATGATTGCATCACCTTTTTCTGTCCTTCTTCCCCTCAGTCCTCACTGGTTTTGACAAGACAAAATAAATGAAAATTTTGTTACCACTCTTTCTGTCTCTTCTTCGCAAAGACAGGACCTACTACACAACACTCAAGTACCTTTCCTCATACTGAAAACAAAAATTTAATCTTCTATTTTGTTTATTTCTCTAGGGAATTTTTTCTTTGGTGACACTTCTTTTTCTCTCGTGTCAACATTTGAAGGTGTTCTACTGGTGGATTTCTTTTTTAATGTGGATAGTTAAGATGGAAATAGCATTTAAATAGAGGACCAAGCATGATTAATTGATAGACATACTTGCATCCTCAGATACCAGCTACCTAAAAAAATCTTTAAAAATCTGTTAAGGTCATTGTCAAGTCTGCTAAGTGGTTTCTATAATGAATTCTTCATATGCAAAGGGACGATGAGTTTGTGTAGTTGAAAACAACATTCTCAGTCTTTAGTTAAATGTAACATTGGTTAGCCTAACATACAACCTTGTCTCTACCAAGTCTTTTTGTCTGGGTGAATTCTGAGCACTTGAACCCCTTCTCTGGAGGGCACTGAAAGCTCTGGGCTCTGTCATGTTTTCATTCAATGATTCTATAGAATTGTTATGTGATGTTTGGGAAGGTTTGATAATGTTACTAATGTGCTACTGAGAGAAATCTTTACTCCAGTGAAGAGATACTATTGTTTTTTCTATTCCTCCATCCCTCTCAGACATAGGGGACATAATGTGTTCCCAGCCCTGAAACACTGGCTTCTATTCCTATTAAAGATGCCACTGCTGCTGCTGAGTCAGCTGAAGGAATCATTAGGCAGAGGGTTTAAGGGCTGCCTACCCTGACTGCTGGGGGAGTTGCTGTGTGTGGGGTGTGCACAGCGCCGGCCGTCCTGTCCTGTATCCCAGACCCACACGCACGGATCCCCCCTTGTGTGGCTGCTGCAGCTCTCCTTATTTAACCCACCTCAGCTTTGACTGTGGAAACTGGACAGGATTGCCTGTTTTGCCAGTTTCTCAGATAGAAAGCATATTCCTATAAATGCTACGCAAGAATGAGAAATTGCATTCTAAAATGTTTTTTTCACAGTCTTTCAGGCTGTCCACGAGCAAAGAAAAGTGGAATCAGGATAGCACAAAGTAAGGAAGACAAAGAAGACCAAGAGCCAATTAGGTGAGAACAAATATTGTCAAAGGGCCTTTGTATGTTTTATAGATCTTATATATCTTCAGTGTTTTTTAAGGCATAAATGTTATTGTGTGATAGTCATCCAAGGGCAGATGACCACATTGATTTCTATGAGCAAATCTAGTTTCTGTGCTGATTGTTTCAGCAAAGGATACAGCATTAGCCAAGAAAACAATCATCTGTAATTTAGAAATAGTTTTAAATTCTTAATTTTCATAGGAATAATCTGAAAATTAATAATCTGTTTGCATACTGCAGGCGACCCATACATGCTAAATAAAGGTAGTTGTGGGAATAGAGGATTGAGTGTTTATATGAGACTGCTGCAACCCATCTGATTGTTCATGCAGTTTGCAAAAGAAACAAATGCCTACCTGTAGGTCTTGGTTTCTTCTTGCAAGGCACTCTGATATCAGTGGCCACTGAACTTGGTGGATTTAGTGACTGCTTGGACCATTCAGGACCAGATCCTCAGTGGAGAGTTGCAGGAATATTTTAGTTCACAAACAGTGAAGTAATTTGCCTTAAGCTTAGATGTGTGTTATGTAGCAAAACATTGAAAAAAGAAAAACCAACATAATTTTCTTTAAATGTTTCACTTTGAAGATTCTAACCCTTTCCTTCTAACCTTGGTTATTTGGTTTTTAGTATACAGAGTATCCAGAGCAGTATATAGAGCAAATGTATGGGGAGATTCCCAAGTAAGGAAAACCATTAGATGAATACAGAACTACCTTCATGGGTCTCTGGGCTGTAGCACATAGTTTCATATCATCACCCCTATTCAAAAAGGGGTTAAAGGAGCTCAGCATTTCTAATGAGGTGCTCTGATCACGTCATAACTGTGTACACATGACATTTTCATGACTTCAGACAAGTCTTCTCTGGGTTCCATACCTATAAATAAAATGTACCAAGGATTATACTAAGTAGTATTTTATGCTTATAGGGGTTTTATGGGCAATTTCATTGCTGGTCACAGCTCAGCAGCAAATATTTCAATTCCACTGTGATATTTACTGTGATAAACACCTGCAATTCAAGTACATATTTCAGTCCTTTTGTTAGAATTGCGTAATGTCAGCAGCTGTGACTGCATCTTCTGGCTAGCCTGCTTAGAATTTATCAGAGAACTTTTTTTCTTCAAGTTGTGAAGTTCTGCTTGTAATTTTACCCACTACAGGGTATCTTGACTACTTTTGCAAGCACAATGTGGGATTATTTTTTCCTTTTCATGTCAGGTTTATTTTGACTTTGTTGTAGAGGCTACCAGGTATATAATGGCAAGACAATAAAGTTTATCTCATCTATCTGCTATACAGATGTCCAGTTCCTGGCTGTGATGGTCAGGGTCATATAACTGGAAAATACGCATCCCATCGCAGTGCATCAGGGTGTCCTCTTGCTGCCAAAAGGCAAAAGGATGGGTACCTAAATGGCTCTCAGTTCTCTTGGAAGTCAGTGAAGACGGAAGGAATGTCATGTCCAACACCAGGATGTGATGGCTCAGGACATGTCAGTGGTAGTTTTCTTACTCATCGTAGGTGAGTAACTGTGACTTACGTTTTTCACTTATGTTTATTATTTGAATCTGATTTAAAAGACAGCTTTTTTTCATGACATTTCTCTGTTCTTTTTGAATTCCATTATTACATAAAAAATATATATATATAAAAAAAAATCTGCTTATGTGTATTTGTCGGTAACTGGAAATCCAGACATGCAAGTTTTTGTATGCAGATACAGACCTGCACTTGAATCCATAACATACAGAAAGCTTTAGGGGAAAAATCGTGCCTAAGAGTAACTGTATGTTCCTATTGCTTTATTGCATATTGGTAATTTTATTTAATTAAAATTACCTTGGGGTAGACATATCTGAGTCCACTTTATTTGCAGAGATGTCAAACACATTTTTGATTCTCAAACATCAGAACATGGAACTGAAGAATATTAGGAAAGAGCTCCATAAAATCAAAGTACTTTTATTCATTTGGTAATGAACACGTTTGTTGAAAACAATATATGTAGAATGCAGAACATTATTTAAAACTAATGGAATGTAAATACTTGACAAAAGAAATAAAAAGCTTGATTTTTCATAGACTTGGCAAAAATACAAGATCTTTAATGATAACATTTTTCATAGCTTATAAAAGGAGGAGAAAGTGGCCAGTCTATTAGGGATAAAACCTGCTGCCATTTTAGATATTAGATTATGAAGAAGCAAGGATTTTTTTGAGCTCTGGCTGGGAATCTAGGCCTGAAAATGACTATAATGTCAGAGCAAATTCCTTATTATATAATCTCTAATATAGAACTCTATTACTTCAAATATGTCAAGTTGATGTCCCTAATTTGTCACCCTCTTCAGGCAGACCTCAGTTGAACTTCTGTACACTTTAGTTAGCTAAACCAATTTGATCTTATTTTTTAGTCAGTTCTAGATACAGAGGTGAAAAGTGTACTTCTTCCTTCTCTTGCCTGTAACTATTTCCTTTGATTCTTTCTTTGACAATCCTTTACTCAGAAGCCTTATCCTTACTTCAACCTCTCCAGACTTTGTGCACATAATTCCTATTTACTGTTTAGGCTCAGCATTGTTTTTCTACTCAGTTTTTTATGGTATCTACCATGAAGGGATTCTGGTCCTTGATCTGAGGCATTATCTGAGTAGCCAAATGTATTACACAGACTGCAGCTCCCAGAAACTTTAGGAAGCAAGACATGCAAAACTGACCATTTATGCAGCTACCACATGTGGGTTTAAGTTTCTGAATTTCACTAAAATACCAGTATTAGTGTTCGTATTTCAGTTTGACTTTATTCATTATGGTGTAACATTTATTTAACTCAGAGAGATCTGTCATTAAAATTTTGAAATTATTTTACCTTTAGTTAAAAGGTACATGTAATTACTGGGAGATTGCTTGCAAGGAGTATTCACATAGTAATTATGGTTTCAAGGAGAAAATTTTTGCAACAAGAATAACTGACTTCTAAAAAAATGTACTGATACTAAGCTTAGCAATTTAAAGGGCAAATTGGGGCTAGAGATTTTTTTTTTTTTTTTCCAAGGAATGCTTTAATGAAAAAAAAAAAACCCTAATAGAGTAACCTAAATATGACATTTAGCTAGAAAGCAACCATGTGTGGTTTTTAGTACCACTATCATAAGTAGAAATAGAGACTTGTAAATGGCTTACCTTATAAGATCAGTTTTTGGGCAAAAAGATCCATTGTTAGGGGAGAGTGCCACAAGATGAAAGGTTCCTTAAAAAGACTGATGAAGTAGATTGATCCTACTTAATTGTCTTGATGTAACAGAGGGCCAGTATTCTAAGTTGTGAGCAAATTGAACAACTTCTTGAAGCTTCTGTATGCAGTGGTAATATTAATAACAAAATATTATTAGTTTTTGTAGCATTCTTAAGGCTGTTAAAAGTGGTTGATTAATTTGCTCACACAAAGAAAAGCACATGGAACCATTTTAGATGCCTTTGGGTTACTTACATGGCCTCCAGCTGCTGGTCAGAAGGGTAGATCCTGTGTAATATTTATCAGCCTTAGAGATGTATCTTCTCAAATAGCATTTCATGCCTGTATATGGACAACTGAATCAAACTCTGAATGTAGGATTGAACATCAGAAAAGTTCACCTACTTTGAAAATCTGCTTGTACAAGATGTAGGATGCATTTACTCCACTTCCAGGATCAATGGATCCTGGAGAGCTGTCCACTTCATTGGACACTGTCCTTTAACCCGTTGTACCATAAATGTCACTGAGTGTGTCAAAAGGGAGTGTTTGCCCCTGCCTACAAACAGGTACTTTATGCCATTTGAAGTGTTCTTAGGGCATGCAGTATAGCTGTACTGGGTTGGCCAAAATGACTGAAGACTTGTGATACACTCCACTCTTTGATTATGACAGCTGAGAGCTGAAATGTGCCTGGCAGGGGATTTACAGGGGTGCTGGTCTTGTTAAAGGAATGGGCCCCAGAGCTCCATGGCAGCTTTGACACATAATCAGAACATGCAGATGTTTAAACCCTGGTGTCATTATCTGGAGCTCAATCCCACCTAAATCATAGACTCTCCATTTTCTTGCATAAGGACAAAATATTCCCTCACTTCAGGTGTATCCATTCTAACAGGCTGTGGTCTCATTTTCTACCACTAATAGCATTTTGCTATACAGCCATGGCTGTAAATTCCAATTCTCACCTTCTGAAGAGAATCAATGCCAGTTACACAGTGAGACCAGATTTATGGACATTCTTTTGCAAGAAGAGCTGGTTTCAGCATGCATGGGGGGAAAGTAGGGCTGTGGCCTTTAACTGCAACAGTAAAACCTCCTCAGGAAGGAGGAGTTAATGTCTTTATTTTTGCCAGTACACCTTGCTGTAGTCCTACTAGGATTTTTTTTCCTCCCCAGTGGAAATATTTTTCTATTGGCAGATTTCCCTGAGCATATATATGCATTCATTGCATGTGTAGTTGTCCTTTATGTCTTCTCCAAGATTTTTATATTTTGCCATTTGTAGATAGCTGTTGATATGCTGTTATTAAAACAACTGTAATACTCTGGAAATGAACAGCAGACTGGCTTGTGAAAATGATGCCAGCTGTTGAATTTCTCAAATATATATTAGGAAAGATGTTTTTCAGCTAAAGTTATCTTAGAGCTGCTGGTGACATTGTATACATGATGTTATTGCACTGGTATAAATGGACACTGGAAATGATCCACAAGTGCTGGTAAATCAATAAAGACCTTCTCCACTGGTATGTAGTCTGGAATTTAAATGTATGCATATTCCTACATTCACACTTATGAAGAAGAATTAAGTAGCCAATGAAAAATGTCATAAATTTCAGTGAATTTTGAATCCTACCCTATGATCAAAAGTATCAACAAAAGTTTCTGGTTTTCAACTTTTCATTGCCTGTTCGCAGAAATGTCTGTGAATAGTTTTATTTTGTCAAGGAGTTTGCATTAGGAAAGAATGGAAACAGAGAGTTGTCTGGAGGAACTTGAAGCATAGGATTAAGTGTGCTATGCTTCAAAAAAGGAGCCTCTGCTAGGAAGAGAGGCCAGTGTGAAATTAGGTGACCTATCAGCAGTATGAAAATGAATTGGAAGGCATGTAAGCATGGTATCAGTAGACAGATAAATTAAATAGGTTATAATGAAATGCAAATTGCTTATTATACTGTGGCTTTGCCATTTAGTTATTGAACAGACCTTTACATCCCCATATTTGACTTTAGAAGATTTTTATGAATGACATCATTTCTAGTGCTGTGATCAATGGGGACTTTCTTAGAATATACTTGGATTTTGCAACCCTGCTCCTTAGCACAGAGAGGGAATGTGCTCCTGCTGTTTTCACTGGAAATTACCTGCAGAAATGCCTTCTCAAATCAAAAACTGTGATTTTGCTCCCATCTTCAGCTCAATTTTATTTACATCAGTGATCACCCATTTCAAACACAATGTAGCTTTTAAATTCCCTTTACTAAGGAAAACTGTGGTAGTTTAACCCCAGTCAAGACCTCAGCCCCACAGAGTTGCTTTCTCCCTTCCAGCAGCATCAGGGAGAGAATCTGACATGTGAAAATGAGAAAAATTGTGTGTGGAGATCAATAGTTAAAGAAAAAGCCACACTCACAAGCAAAGCAAAACAAGGAATTAATTCACTGCTTCCCATGGGCAGTCAGGTGTTCAGCCATCCGCAGGAGAACAGGGCTCAAGTGATGGTGTCTTGGGAAAACAAACACCATCACTCCACGTGTGCCTCCCTTCCTCCTCCTTCTTCTTCCCCCAGCTCTGTATATTGAGCATGACACCATATGATGTAGGATATCCCTTGGGTCAGTTGGGATCAGCTGTCCCAGCTGTGTCCCCACCCAGCCCCCAACTTGTGCACCCCCAATCCCATCAATGGTGAGGTGGGGTGAGAAGCAGAAAAGGCCTTGACTCTGTGTGAATACTCTTCAGCAGTAAGGAAAACATCCCTGAATTATCCATGCTGTTTCAAGCACAAATCAAAAACACAGCCTCATACCAACTACTCTAAAGAAAATGAACTCTATTCCAGCCAAAGCCAGTACAAAAAAAATTTAGTAGAGCTGTAATATACAAGATATGATCAAATTATAAGTTTTTTTTCCCATTAACAAGCTAATGCTAAATAGAGATGAAAGCATAGAGAAGGATGATTTTCTTTAGTGAACCTGTATCCTTGTTGAGGACAGTAGGACTCCAAGGTATATAAAAAAGTTTATAGAATGGGATTTGTATTTGAGCAGCAAGAGCATGCCACTGTGTTTGCAAGATGTCTAGATATGCTGGGGGGAAGCAATGGATATCATCCATTGCCTTTTCCCTTCTGCAAGAATGTATGTAGAAATTATCAAGTGGTTATGGGAGATTTTTACATGTGACACTTGTTACAGGCTATCCACTTTATGCATAGGAAGGTCTAGTTAATAGTCATAGCTCTAAGTTGCACAACTGCATTGCTAAGCATGGGAACAGACAGATTATGGAAAGAGGAAAAGACCAAAAAAAAACCCAAAAAAAACTCAAGACAGGAGCTGCCCTCTGCAGCTGCTTTCTGGAAGCTGTCTGATACCTACACTCACATGGATCCTCAGAGGACCTCTAAGTTCTCAAACACTCAAAGCATTTAGGAGATGACAAATGTGAGGGAAGAAGGTTGGAGTTGTAGATTTTTCATATGCAGATCCTTTTTCTCATTAAATATGCTTTGCCAGAAATAGCTGCTGCCTAAAAATCCTCTGTGATCATCCTCAGCTTCTGAAGTGAAGATTTGCAAATACCACCTACAGTCAAACCTCCTGGTGCTCAGGACCATAGAACAGCATCTCACCCCAGGGTTTATCTGGGTTAGGTGCCCCCAAAAAGCCAGTAGCTCTGTAATACAGATGCTTTCCAAAACATAGGCTAGTGGCTACAAATTTTCTCATAAATTGTTGTAGAGCTTTCAATATTTGCCTGAAGTCACATCCTGTCTTAACAGCAGCATTTCTCAGATTCAGCACCTAAAACCATAAAAATACTTATCATTAAATATTATTATTTAAAATTTTGTAATTATAAAAAAATACTTATCATCAAGAGCAATGGCTCTCCAACCTGCCCAGATCTTTGCATAGTGTGAGCCTAAACCGAGCACCGTGTTCCAGGTGTGGCCTGACAAGCACTGAGTGGGACAGTGACTTCTGTGTCCCTGTGGAGATGCCCTTGTTGATGCAGCCCAGTGCCCCACTGGCTCTCTGTACCACAGCAGCACCACTCACTTACACTGAGCTTGTCATCCCCAGGACCTCCAGGTCCCTTCCCACAGAGCTGCTCCACAGACAGGTAGGTCCCAGCCTGTGCTGCACTCCTGAATATTTTCCCAGGTGCAAGACCTTACACTTGTTTTGGTTGAACTTCATAAGGTTCTTGTTGGCCTACCCTCCCAGCCTATCCAGGTCTTCCTGCAGTGTGACTTTTGCTTACAAAGAGTTCACTTCCCTACTCAGTTTGGTATCATTGCCAAACTTCATTAGGATACAGTTGATCCTGTTGTCCAGATCACTTACGAAGATTGTAAACAGGGTTGGGCCTTGGTTGAACTTCATAAGGTTCTTGTTGGCCTACCCTCCCAGCCTATCCAGGTCTTCCTGCAGTGTGACTTTTGCTTACAAAGAGTTCACTTCCCTACTCAGTTTGGTATCATTGCCAAACTTCATTAGGATACAGTTGATCCTGTTGTCCAGATCACTTACGAAGATTGTAAACAGGGTTGGGCCCAGTATGGATCCATGGGAGACAGGTTGTGGCAGGTTGCCAGGTTGAAAAGGAGCTATTTACCACCACCCTGTGTGCAACCTCTCAGCCAGTTTCCCACTCTCTACACAGACCACTTGTCCAGACCATTACACATTTCTCTTGGAGGAGGCCATGGGAAACCATATCAAAAGCCTTGGAGAAATCCAGGTAGAGAGTGTCCACTTGTCACCATCCTCCCAGCCCCCTCCAATCAACCAAGCAGGTTACTTTGTCACAAAAATCAAATTTACATTTGCAGGTTTGTCAAGCATAGCTGGCCCTTGGTGAACCTGTGCTGGCTTTTCCCAATCATGTGCTTCATCTCACTTGTGATAGCCCCCAGGAGGATTCATTCCATAACTTTCCCAGAGACTGAAATAAGGCTAAAGAGGCTGTAGGTTAAGGAAGAGGGGCTTCCTTTAAGGCCCTCTTGTAGGTGGGGTTACCACTATCTCTCTTCCAGTTTTCTGGGATATCCCCTGATCTCCACAACTTCTCAAAGATTATGAAGAGGCTTGCAACAACATCAGCCAGCACTCCTCACACCCTCGGGTGGGCAATGTCAGGGCCCATTGATCTGTAGTGCCAAGCTCCTGTAACAGCTCAGTTGCAACTCTTCCATCAGTGATGGTCAGTCTATATTTGCATGAACCTGGAACTTTGTTCCCAAGGCCTGGGTCCCAACAGTGTAGGTAAAGACAGATATGAAGGAAGTGTCAAGAACTGCTGCCTTTTCTGCATTGCTGGTGACCAATTCACCTCTCCCATATAATACTGTGCCAATATTTTTCTTCTGTTTCCACTTGCTCTCTATGTACCTAAACAACCATTTCTTGGAGTTTTTTACATTTCCATAGCCAGTTTCATTTTGAGCTGAGCTTTTGCTATTCCAGATGCATCTCTGCATCCCCTAGCTATAGCCTTGTCATTCCCAGTGGGTATTTGCCCACTTTTCCATCTCTGGTCCACTTCTCTTTTGGTTTTGAACAGACCCAGAATCTTGCAGTTAAACCAGTTGCAAGCATCCTTTAAAACACAAAGGATCCAAACTGCCAGCTGAATTCTCAAGGTGCCCTAAGCTTCCAAAATACCCTATTTGTCAGGAGTTTGTGTCCAGCAATATCTTTTGAAAGGTGTTCCTATGCTGTACACTGGAAATGCTAAAAACTTTGCAGAGAAAAATCTTTTTTTTTCTGTTTATGAAACATAAATGTTGTCAAATTCCAGATTTGTAAGAAGCGTTGAATATGCAATGCATTGAAGTATTTGATTGCATCTGTTTCTAGCCAGGTCTCTTGTCAGGTCAAGTCTTGTCCATGCTTTTATTTGTTGCTACAGTAAGTTGACAGAGTGCCACATTTGTGTCAAAATTAATTCACTCTTAGTTCTCACTGTTTTACTTTTTCTTTGGTAGATTTTTTAAGTTGTTTAGGGTGTTTGTTTATTTGGTCTTAATCTGCCTGCCCCCTTCCTGCCATTGATTTATTTTGCTGTTTCCCATCTCTTAGTTTTTCCTACAAGCTGTACATTGCAATTCAGCAGTAGAACATCATACATCATTAAGAGTATAGAAGAACTAACCAAATTCACTGCATTTAACAATAGCTACAACTGACAATGATAAGCATCATCATGATGGCATCATTGAAAGATGACAGGTATGGAAGTGTGTTGACATTTCCAAGAAGACAAGGAAAGAAATGTGGCAATTAAATGTAATAATAATATACATAAAGAAAAAAAATTAAAACCTGTGTGGTGGGTCCTGCAGTGCAAAGGATTTTTTTACTTAGTGATTTTGTGTTGACCTTAAAGGAGAAGGGTCTTCCTAAACCACTTTTCGATACCTTCCTCTTCCCATCCTCATTCTCTCCTACTGTAGTGTTCTGTCCCTCTTCCCTTCTCAGTCCCTATTCCCTTCTCTGTCCCTCTTCCCTTCTCAGTGACTCCTATCCAGTGTTCTTACTTCTGAGCTTCTCAGTCCACAGCATTTGCAGTAGTTGGTGCACTGGCAGAACAGGACAGCCAGTCTCAGGTGTTGCTTCCAGCAACATTCTGCTCCAGGCCTTACAGCCCTGAACAGGGCTGGTGGAAGGGAAGGCTCCCACTTATACACACAAAGTACATGGAGGGTCTGGCTAAACACTACCTTACATCCACTTACCATGTCCAATGGACAGTCTGTCAGAGGCTTATAGCTCTGCCCAATCTACTTTTGTTTTTGTGAGGACAGCAGGATGCATCTCTAAACTCAGAGCAACACCCCATGAAACGTTGTTTCTTGCTCCAATTCACGGACAGTTATTCACGGAATTATTTGGACTTCTTTGTTCTCCTCAGCAGGGACAAAATAATGTATATGGACAAAACAGTGGTATAGAAGTATATTCTGAGAAATATAAATATTTTTTCCTATGACATTTGGAAAAAAAAAATAAATTAGCCTGGCCTGACAGTTACCGCTGAAGATTTCAGTCAGATCAGTTAAAATTTGGCAAAAGTTAGAAGTGACTAAGTGCAGAACCTGGTATTGAAAAAGTTAGGCCATTTGCAGGTAGTTCTGGCAGCTCTTTTCATTACAAGCTGGAAGAGTGAAGGAATAGCATTTTAATCAGATGTACCATTTGTTAAACTGGAAGGCTCTCAATAGTAAGATAATCTAAAAGGACTTAAGAGGTTTACTTACCTTGGGAAAGTCATAGGGAAAATAATATGAAATCCATATTAGAAAAAGTAGACTGCACAATATAAACAAGAAAAATCATTTTGCTTAGCAGACCTGACAAATTACAGCAGACAGCAATTGTACAGGTGTTTGCAATGTGACACCTCCTTGATTTCAGGCACTTAGCAGAAGCTGTCTGGTTATAAAAGTCTGCTTGTCCTCATTCCAGACATAGCTCATAAAAAAGCAGAGAATACAGGATGACTTTTTAGATTTCAGAAGGGATGAATTTTCCTCTTGAAGTAGATTTTTCTCCTTGCTGTCTACACAAAGTGTTCAGAGAAATTGTGCTTCATTGTAAGTGCCAAAGTGAGCTGTACTTGGTCACTAAATAGATCACGTGAAATTTTCAGCCACCTGAGAGCACTAATCAGAGGTGTGTAGCTAAACATATACCTTACCTATTTACACACAGGAAAGTCTCAACCTTTCTTCCTATTCAACAGCCCAGTAAATCCACTGGTCTTCAGGTCATCTGTCCTGTTGTGGGCAGCCACCTGACAGCAGAGAGGTTGATAAACTTTGCAGAAGCCAGCCCCCAGCTCTTGGGGCACTCAGTTGTGCCCCATTAAGTACCTGGCCTAGTGCTGGGGCCACCTGTAAGTCATGTAATGTGCTGCAGTGGGTACTCACTCACCAAAGAATAAATGAGAGATTTTTGAACAGTTGTTACACATTGGGCAAGAGCCAAACCTCTTTCCCTCTTAAGGGATGATACAGGTCAAAGCTCATTAACACATGTGAGAAGCCCACCCACAAAGCCTCTTTGCTGACTAAGCAGCTTCAGTTAACTAAATATGATGTAAATTTGCCAAGGGACTACTGTGCCCAGCTGAAGGGCAACTTTGGCAGTGCTCTTACAGTTCCAGCATTTCAAGATTCATTAATCCCTTTTCTGCTGTATATTTATGCCCCAGGGGGATTCCTTTCAAATTGAGTCTGCTCTCAAGGCCTTTTCTCTCAGCTTTGCCATGTTAACATTTCTGCATAATTCCTATTTTTGTTTTTCTTACCTGATGTCTGCTTGGTTATTTTGTTATGAGGGATAGGCATAATTGAACTATAACGCTACCTTACCTTTTAAATCTCCAGTAAAAAAAACCCAAATACCTTCTCTTCTTCTGGGTGGCCATTCACTCTCTCTTGATGTCCCTTTGGTGTCTCTGACTGATCAGATTTTAATGCTAATTCAACCCTTGCCCCACTAAAATAAGAACATATTTCTTCACAGAAAGTTTTTCTGAAACAATGATCAGATATTATTAAAATAATTTTGAAAAGCTTGAAAGTTAATTTGAAAGTTAATTAGCTTTGAAAGTTAATTTTGTTTTAATCATAATGGCTATATTTTTTTTTGTGGCCATTTGGATAGTGGTTTGATTTTTCTTACTTCTGGAGCAAAGATTTATTTAAACAAAATAAAATCTCAGCTACTTTCCTCAGCACCTTTGGAAAACAACTTGAATTAGGAATGTCACTTTCCACATTAAATCAAGCTTTTAGTATTTTTAACTTAGATTTCCCTCCTGATTCAAAATTGAAGTTTTTCACAGCAAGAACTCAGGTTTGAGTTGTAAATTCACCCAAAAAAGCCCAAAACAAAACAAAAAACCTACCAAAAAAAAAAAAAAAAAAAAAAAGCCAACCAACCAACCAAACAAACAAACCAAACAAAAAGATTTAGCCACGAAACAAGACCTATAAAGGGCCACATTAATAAAAATCATTCTTTTCCAATGAAGAATTCTGAAACTGAGTTGAAGAGATGATTTTTTTCTGACACCCAACACCACACAAAGGTAGCTGGGGTTGTGTGGGGAGAAGAAATTCCTCTGTGAGTCACAGCAATCTCCATGAAAATGAAACTACCTTGTTTGCAGAACCTCTCTCCTGGATTCCCTCTACTTCACATCTCAGTGAGAACCTGGGGAAAAGCCAATCATCCTTGAATGTAAATAAAAATGAGTGCTGGTTTAGGAAGGGTTTCTTTTATCTCTGCTGGAGTTGTGCGTAGACTATTTCATCCTTTAAGGTGTGTAGCAGAATTTACTCATGGGCATAAGGAAGTCACTAAAGCTGATACCCTTCAACATAGAAAAAAAGAGTGGTTCATGGATTTAATATTAAACTAAGGAATGGGTTACTTTGATCACTGAGTTTGATCTCTTAACTTGAACTTCAAACATTAGCAAATAGTTGAGGAGCTTAGTTGTAAAAGTAAGGTTTCAGCCATTAACAAAATAAAACAGTCATTCTCACTGTGATCTGTATTTCCCTGAATTTCAAAAGGATTTACATCTGTGGCTTGTTTTGAATATATCTCTAGTTAAAAGAGGTCCCTTGAAAGTGACTTGTTCCTTCCTTTAGTCTGTAGACAATGCTATTTTTAATAAACAAGAGAAGTATTTAATTTTCTTTTTGAAAAGTTGTTGTGGTAGTGAATCTATAAACATCTTGCAGGGTTCATAAAATTTATCCTTAGGATGCTTTTTGGGTACTCCAAGTTGAGGCTCTGGTTTCTTTACACCCTGTTATTTCTTTCTTTGTAAAGTTCAACACTTGACATACCAAATATAAAAGTTGTGGTTTATTTGACCTTTATCTCCTTCTTTGCCATAAACCTACTTCTCTGTTTGGAACTTGTTTTCTTCAGTTGAAAAGCCAAGTGCAAATCCTCCAGCTTCAAGAGGGACTAAACTGCTTCTGTCTACTGAGGGAAAAAATATATTTAACACACAGCTGGAACCCAGATAACTAAAATCGGTCACCCAGACAATTGCTCCACTTGATCAATGATCCTTCACTCTGGTGGCCTCTGTTGTCTGCATCCCTAAAGACAGTGCAATTACATTCTTGAAACAGTTCAGGATTTTAGCCCACATTTATTTAATCTAAATTTCTTGATAAATGTGCACTGAACACTACCAAAAAACTCCTTTAAAACTTTTATCCCCCACTAATTATCATTTAATTTTTGAGCAAATGTCATTCTATTTCCAAATCCACTGATTTATGTTCAACTCTAATAGATACAATCATCATACAGTCTTTATAGTATTCTGTAAGTTATGGCAGAGGGTGGCTTTCTAGGATTATGTGCCAGACAGTACTTTTCTTTCTCAAATTAGAGGTTAAGCCCAACAGTAGAAATTTATCAAGAGCCAATACACATTGCATCCCAACAAAATAAGTTGCTGATGTCATCTGTTGTGAGCAGAGACTCACAGCTTTTGGTGAATCAGAAACTCAGAGGGAGTCCAGATTTGGTTGCTGGTGCTTCTCACATCCCCACCAAAATGCTGTGGTTTCAAGCCCTGTGGCATCCAGAATCTGACAGAGATAATTCATGGTTTGGTAAGTTTATACTGAATTCATTACAGCAGCACCCCAGCAATATTGTTAGAAAGCCTAACTCATTTTGATTATGGAAAAAATACTCAACTGTGTTTATGTGTTCTTATGATTTCTTGTGTGTATGAGAATAATGGCAGGACCAAGTGAGATAACTGTGATTAATTTTGCTAATGCTTTGCTGGAATGAATAAGTTGAAGAATTATGTAAAAGTCAGTGTAAAGTTTGAAAACCTATGACAAACATCAATTATAAAGGCTTCAAACTTAATAATGAAATATCCTGAGTTGGAAGGGATCCACAAGGATCATCAAAGTCCAGACCCAAGAATCACATCAGTGCCTGAGAGTATGGTCCAAACACTTCTTGAACTCCATCAGGCTGTGACCACTTCCCTGAGGAGCCTGTTCCACTGCCCAGCCACCCTCTGCGTGAAAAACCTTTTCCTAATATCCAACCTCAACCTCCCCTGATAAAGCTTCATAGCATACTTCATGTGAGGATAAATATTATCTTTAACAAAACTACTACCTAGATATTTCTCATAGTCTTTTTTCATTTCTGAGATATTTAAAGCATGTATTGCATAACTCTTACAGCACTGAAATAGCTTTCACTTGTATTCTTTTGTTTGCCAGTCACAGGAAAAAAACTAAAATCATACCTACTCCTGTCTCCTTTTGTCCTTCTGTCTCCTTCTACCCTTCAGTGTTCTAGAAATCTCAAGCAACTCTCAGTCTCACTAGGATCTCAATTCAAGCTTTTTGGTTAAATTTACACCTCTGTAGGGTTCAGCCTTTGTACAACAGCCCACTTTTGGTGTAACACTGCCTTGACCTTGTTTTTCATCCTGTCTTCCCATATATCCTGAGTTCTTTTGGCTGTTATCAATTCAAAGAGCAGTTGCCTTCAATAGAAGTAAACACAGTCAATAAGATAAGAGGTAGAATGTCCTTGCAGAGTAGAAGCTTATTCTAAAAGTCCTAATTTACTTTTTAATTACTTAAAACAGTTTTAGGTAACTTAATTACAAGCAGAGCAAAGATAGCACACTGCTATGTTTGACTAACTAATTTCTGAAGAATTTAGACAAGTTAAACAAACTGTAGTAAAAGTCAATACTCTTAATTTAGGTTACTAACTTGGTATCTGCTTCACTGAAACTGAAAGTGCCTGGCTCAGGAAAGTGAGCTCATCTGCTTACAATACAATATATAATTAATGAAGAGACAGATTTGCCAGAAAAGATCTGCAGAGGAAAGCAGTGGCATGGTCTGGCTTGGGCATCTTCCTCTATGATGAGCAGGATACCTTTGGGAGTTTTTAATGCTTTTTTAAATTGCATAAAGCCACTGGAAAATTTAGGATCATCTGTTCATTCATGGCCTCTTCTAAGGACAGACATGTAACATGCTAGAGGTAGTCATAGAGGTTCATGATGCACAAGTTAAAGCTGTGCATGTAAGGATTGGGGAAGCAAAAAGAGGAAGCTTGTGGATTAGGTATGCAGATGTATTGCAAAAAACCCATTTTGATCATAGCCCTCCTCTGTCTGTACCTATTGTATTAGGTCACCAGTGGGTTAGAACAAAACTAATCTAGCTACATAATGTGGAAACCTTCTGCATCCTCACTAGTACACCCAAAAAATAGGCAGCCCTTTGCCTTTCCCCTCACTAACTCATGATTCAACTAGGTGCCTCCAGAAGAAGGTAGATAATCCATGCAGAAGGACTCTCCAACAGTTCCAGCAGCAAGGATGGAGCACAGCACCGAGATCTTTGTGGTTCAGTTTAGGCAGAAGGCTGCAGTTCAGGCAGAGGAGTGCCGGAACTGCAGCCAAGCTGTGGGTGCTCCATCCGCGCCTACCCTGGCAATACATCTCTCGCCAGGGGTGATGGGCCACAGACAGTTGCTGTTTGGCAGCTAGAATGTGATCACCCTATTTTTTGGAATAGGAAAGCTTAGTATTGCACATATGGAACCTTGCACCTGGGGCCTCAGGGTGAGAGCGCACCTTGGAACACCCTGGGAACACCAGTGGAGAGATAACCTTCCAGACTAGCTGAGAAGATACCTACAGCTTTAGGCAGTCCTGAAAACTTGGTGTGTAAAATCATGGCCTGGGAATAAGACTGGGTCCTTGGCTCCAAAATTTTGATTTAGGCACACTGAATCACACAGTAGATTTCTAACACTTTTAAACAAATTTGATTTGTCTGATTATTTTTCTCTGCTCTGAGATGTGCTGTTCTAGGATCCAGGCTTCTTACACCTAAAGGCTGTTTGAGGGCTGATTTTATTTTGAGGGGTCAAAAAAATCAGTCAAGTCATTTAGAGAGGGAAAGGCTAGAGCAAGATGAGAGTGATCTAATGCAGTTTTTATGCCCAGTGATGCTAAATTCTTCTGAAAAGGAGTGAGGACAAAATATGAGAAAATTCATTAAATCAACTGAAATGTTACAAAAATGAAGTCAGTTAAATGATGCAGAAACTTTGCATGTATTGTTATCCCATTTCTTTCTCTGTGCCAACATTTTTTTTCCCAAAATGCCAAATCCTCTCCTTAATTGTCTTCAAGGCTCCCTTTGACACTTCAGGAGGGCTGTTGTTTACAGTCCCACACTGAGTCCGTAGCAGACCTTGGAGCAGTAATTTGGCATCCTACCAACTAAGCTACAGCCAAAAGCTACTAGGTCATGCCATTTCTTGATACTACTAGTATTATTTTATTATACATCTTCTTAGTCACAAAGCTGTATAATATGTTGAACACAGATTCTTTTGCTGAGAAAATATTTTTTAATAAATTTTCCTAAGAGCAATCCTTTTTTGTATGACTGGACTTGATAATAGTAGCCCAGGCTTTTTCAGAGAAATGTTTTCAATAATCAAACACTATACCTAAATTAGAGGACTTTATTTAGAAGGAAGTTGCGTCTTTACTTAAATAAATTCTTTTCATCAAAGACACCACTTTCCTCCATATTACTTGTGTATTAGATTTGAATCTGATTTTCACAATTAAAAATTGTAAAAATAAGGTTTTTTTTATCTGGAGCAGAAATATAAATGAGCCTGTATCCAATGAAAAGTACATGACATTACTCAGTTTTGCACGGCTATGAAAACTGAAATGTTGAGGCAACAGGAAATTGCTTAGCAAGCCTCCAAATTCCCTTCACTAAAGCTAAAGCTTCCTCAGAATAAGATTATAGTTTTCCATCATTAAATTAGATTGTATATGTATTTTCTCTTATCTGTAATAGTACAAATACATAAAAGATGTGATTTTGGAAAAAGGAGGTAGTTCAGTGTACCATTATTTGTTAAATACTGAGCACTGTCTGATCTGTATTTTAATTTTTACAATAAAGACTGCTAAGACTGTGTTGGGTATCAAACTGCTTTGTACAATGTAATTAAAAAACTCAATATTTTGGCAATGTGAGAGAGAAGAGATAACTGAATGTACATCCATAAATGTAACAAATACTCATTATAAGACATATATATCCCCCATTAAAACAAGGTCATTTTTGTTGGAATTACTTTCCTTGGGCTCCAACAAAAAGCCAACACATCGTTACTGCCACTTTAAGAAAAAAATTAGAAAAGGGCAATTTAGCTATCTCAGTAGGTAGAGAATAAAGAATATCACCTTTTAGGAGCTAGTCAGGTGGATGTGAGAGGTAGCTCATGTCCTCTTCTCTCAGCATTCAGTTCCATGTTCAAACGTTTGAATCAAAAAAGTGTGGAAGTTCAGAGCAGGGATATGTAAATTCAAGTGGGAGTATTTACACAATAACTGCTTTTAAAATAAAACGTTTTATTAAAAGTATTTTGTCTTAAGAAAATTGAACTGTATACCTGACTTCTGTATTAGCTGTCTATACAAAAAGAATTTGGAAGAAAAACAAATGCAATCACTTCTGGTAAGTCGTTTCTTTTTTCAGACTAGTGCACTCTTTCAGTGCTAGGCAGTGAAGATAAACTATGTCTCTGATACTGTTTTTATTACAGGTTTGGATTACAGATTTCTTTTCAATGACCTGTCAAAATTAACAGGCTCCTTACTGTTCACAGTTTATCAGGATGCCCCAGAGCTACTTCAGCAATGAAGAAAGCAAAGCTGTCTGGAGAACAAATGCTAACAATAAAGCAGCGGGCCAGTAATGGTAAATTTTTAATCATTACATTCTTAAATACTTGTTCTCTGTAAACTAAAGTTACCATTACTCTATTGCCTTTCTTTCTACATGTATAAATCCACTCTATATAAATTGTGAATTCACTGTCAGTAGAAGTGAAACCAGCTCTTATGCTGTGGAAACCTAAGCCAGGAATAGAGCAGTCAGATTGAGTTATGTCTATATAAATCTAAAACTCTAAAATATTTCAAAGTAGAATATACCATTATAATTTGCTGGTTCACATTTCATTCATCAAAAGGTGATAGTTAGTCTTATGTTGTTGTGGGATTCAGAAGAGAAAAAGGGTTTATTTCCAGAATGTCAACTCCTCCTGAGTTTCCTTGAATTCATTTGGACCTATGGCTCTATAACCTCTGGCAGGTGGAGATGGCTTTGTACCATTTCAGGTCCAGTAATCTGCAATTCTCCCTGGGAGCCTTGAGTTGCAGGGAAGATGATGAAGGTACCTTGGATGAAAGTCAGGGTAGTATCTTGCTAGTTGAAGTGCAGTAAAAGCAAAATGTAGGTGCTTCCTTTGAAGTAAGTAATATGATGAAGACTTGTCTGGGAGGTGCCCAAGGCCTGAGTTTTCTTGGAATACTATATAGTCACTTAGTCTGTGATAGTGCATGCCTTCTTAGCTGTTGGTGTTAACTGCCACCAACAGGTAAGAGCCACACTGTTTAGAGCCACAGAGCATTTGAACACAGTGCAGAAGGCACCTCAGCCCACATGGCCAGCACAGCTGGAAAAAGCAGTGGCTGCCTTTGTTCAAGAGTTTGTAACCAGGGAGTGAAAGATCTGGATGTTATTTTCTCTACAACCTGGGTAGTATTGAAAACTGTAAGTATCTGCCATGCCCAGGAAGAATGCCTTAAGGAGTAATGTGTGGATATTTTGGCTACTTGGACACATGGCCTGCCTGAGCAACCCAATGGACTTCTATGATGGGGTGACTACATCAAAGGACAAGGGAAGAGCTACATATGTCACTTACCTGGACTTCTGTAAAGCCACAGCCATGGTCTCCTACAATATCTTTCTCTCTGAATTGGAAACAGATGGATTTGATGGGTGCAGTGTTAGGTGAATAAGGAATTGGTTGGATTGTAACATCCAGAGGGTAGTGGTCAATGGCCCAGAGTCCAGATGGACATCAGTGACAAGTGTTGTCCCTTAGGGGTCTGTACTGGGACCAGTGCTATTTAATATCTGCATTAATGACATAGACAAAGGGACCAGGTGCACCTTCAGCAAATTTGCAGATGACACCAAGCTGTGGTGCAGTGACGCTCCTGAAGGACAGGATGCCATCCAGAGGGACCTGGACTGAAGTGGCCCATGGGAATCTCTTGTTAAACCCTGAGGTTTAACAAGACCACAAGCAAGGTGCTGCACCTGGGTCGGGGCAATGCCTGGTGTCAGCACAGGTTGGGGTGAACAGATCCAGAGCAGCCCTGCTGAGGAGGATTTGAGGGTGCTGGTGGGTGAAGGCTGGACATGACCCAGCCATGTGCCCTCACAGCCTGGAGAGCCAAACGTGTCCTGGGCTGCATCCAGAGCAGTGTGGGGAGGGGATTCTGCCCCTCTGCTCTGCCCTGCTGAGACCCCACCTGCAGTGCTGCATCCAGCCCTGGGGTCCCCAGCGCAGGAAGGACAAAGACCTGTTGGAGTGAGTCCAGAGGAGGCTGCAAAGATGATCAGAGGGATGGAGCACCTCTGCTATGTGGAAAGGCTGAGAGAATTAGGTTTGTTCAGCCTGAAAAAGAGAAGGCCTTGAGGTGACCCAGTTGCAGCCTTCCAGCACCTGAAGGGGTCCTTCAACAAAGATGGAGAGGGACTTTTTACAAGGTTATGTAGTGACAGGACACAAAGGGGAAAGGGCTTCAAACTGCAAGAGAGTAGGTTTAGATTGGATATTAGGAAAATACTCCTTACTGTGAGAGAGGTGAGACACTGGAACAGGTTGTTCAGAGTAGCTGTGGATGCCTCATCCCTGGAAGTGTTTCAAGCCAGGCTGGATGGGGCTCTGAGAAACCTGGTCTAGTCTTCCCTGTTTTGGGAAGATGTCCTAGCCCATGGCAGAGGGGTCAAAGCAAGATAATCTTCAAGGTCCCTTCCAACCCAAGCCATTCTATAATTCTGTGACATCTTTTCTATCAGAGTCAGACACTGTGGGGAAAGGTATGAAAGATTCACACCAGCAGAAGAAGGAGAGTGGGAACACCAGTTTCTCTAGCTTTAGGTGTTCACACTTTTACTTGAAAAAAGACAGATCTATCTGTCTCGTCCCAGCATTATTTTATGCTTTGTTATATTAATTATAAATAAATTAAACTCTTACAGTTTATTCCTGTCTGAATTCTTAGAAATGCAGTTACCTTTAAAATTCTGTTGGTTTTAATATATATTTTAAATATTTAAAATATTGAGAAAACACTTTCATTTTGAAATTACTTTATATTTTGTTATTTAATAACACACTTCTGAACCCTTCATGAACCATTCTGAGTCTTCATCAAACATTAAAAACAACAGCAGAATCACAATATATCCCAGTACATCAACAAAATTTCTCTTTGTTGAGAAAAAAAAAAATCTGAATTAGTTACAGGTTCTCTTGATAATGCTGTAATATGAAGAAATTACCATGTTAAGATTTTTTATTTTCCTTCAGAAGATCTGTAAGTGGACACACTCTTTAAATAAATTACATATGACAGTGGAGTGAAATTTGTTGCTGCAGGTACATTTCTTATAATACAAAGTTAAAGGAGTGTATATAAAGTCAAAGGTCCTTTTGATCCTCCAGGTATTTCCAGTATTTTCGCTGGAGATTTACTGCAATTTTAAAAGGAAAAGTAGTTGAAAATACTTCTTTTTAACTGCAGAATAAAAGTTTGAAGAATGCTTCCTTTTTTTGCTTGAAATAAATTAATTTTCAAATATGGAAATAAATAATTAACTGAACTCTGATTTAAACGTTAATTATTTTAACACCCCTTTTATTTTTATGTCACACAGGTATAGAAAATGATGAAGAAATTAAACAGTTAGATGAAGAAATCAAAGAACTAAATGAATCCAACTCCCAGATGGAAGCTGATATGATTAAACTCAGAACTCAGGTAACAGTTTTATGAAGCCCTAAATTCAAGCTGCTTTTTCTACATGACTGATTAAAAAAATATAGGACATTTATTTTTTCCTTATATATTAAGGTATCTATGCATAATTTGCTATTTATAAAATCTGAAGACAGTGTTCATTGTGCAATTTTCACATCAGTTACCAACAGTAAAAAAAACCAAAAAGAACTCAGCAAAATACATTCTTTAAAATAATGGCAAAACATGACCTGTCATGGTCAGCTTGGTATTTCCCCTTGATAAGGTTATGCCTTTCTAGTAGTAGTTAAAATATTGTGTGACAACATGGTCGTTAAAATAAGTTACAAGGTGAAGGAGCCCAGATGAACAACATGGCTTTTGTCATGTCTTACAAAGGAAATTTAGACAGAGAAGTGATACACTAAATGCAGCCCTTGGCAGCAGTAGTGGTTCCAGAGATCCAGCTTAATTCTTTTTTCATTCTGTATAAATTTGTTGGGAGGAAAAGAAAAGCAGAAAACCTAACATTAGACTATTAACTAAAATGCCATTATTCAGTAGTCCTAAAACTGGATGGAAAAAGCCAAAGAAGAAAATCAATCCCCTGGAATTTTTCAGTGTCCAGCAGAGATTCTGGTGCTTTTCACATGATTTGAGCACAGAGACACCAAGGGTGAAATTCATCACAGTCACCATTTGCCAGTCTTTAGTCCCATGATCATAGTCATTCAGGTGATCTCAAGGGAAACAGAGTAATCCATTCCTTGTTGCTTCTTTGTCTGCTTCTTGTGGAGATGGGCACCATGTCCATTCTCCTTCTCCTCTTGTATAATCATAAACGCAATGCAGGATCTACTTCTTCAACTTGGTTTTTATTTGATTTCCAAACCTTAGCCAGATTGATACTGAAACCTCACTTCTACTTTATGTTTGCATTCAGAGTTCCACTGTCATTATTCAGCTTTCATAAGATTTGATTCATGGTTTACACAGTTGCCTGATGTGACCAAGTATAACTGTAGGGTAATGAGGACAAAATCTGCAAGAACGTAAAGCAAGAAGAATAATCAGTGGCAGGAAAATTACATGTATTTACTCTTGAAAAGTTTGGTCATAAATTTTGAACCAGGCAGCTTCTAATTGCCTTATGTTTTCTTCTGCTTAATACACTGTAGTTGCTATTCACATACAGACTGATATGGCTGAGTTTTTAAAAAATGAAGCAGTTTGGCTGTTACATGTACATTAGGTAAATGCTGCAGTTGTCAGTAATTTACTGCACTTTTAATTTTATATTTGGCCAGATGGATTGAAAAATAAAGCCATGATAACACTATCACAGACATAAACATGTATTGAGTTTCAGAGATTTATCTAGGAATTTCATATCAAGCTTGGATCTGAAGTGAGTACAGAAGCCATACTTTAGTGGTCTCAGTTCCAGCTTTCATACTTCAGACTAGTGCCATTGCATATTCTTAGAAGTCAGATTAGGCACTTTGTGGGACCACTGAATGGTCTTGGTAAGAGAAAGCTCAGCTGGTGATTTTATGATTAAGTTAAAAAGATATTTTTCACACTTCAGTGCAGCAGATTTAGAAAAAGGGTAGATTAAAATGATTAATGGGATTTTAAAAAGTAGAGCTACAAAGACCGTGAAAACATTATTTTGTCTAGCAGTCATCTTTACTTCCTAAGGTCTTCGTAAGCTAAACCTGACAGGTACTTGTCTAACCTGTTCTTTACTTCCCATACTAGAAATTCCACAATCTCTGGGTAATCTGGTCTAATACTTCTCTGTTCTTACCCAGCTAGCTACTAAGGCCTTGCAGAGAATCCCAACTGAGTTAAACTTCACAAAAAAATTTGGAGGCCTTAGTTTTGAATTCATACACTCTCCTGAAGATAAGCAATTTAAATTTATAACACATAGAGAGTTGCATCATAGTCGTTATCAAACTATTAAGAGGATCCAAGTCAACAGTCCCCTTTATTTGCAAAAGTGAAATTATATTGGACATAACAAAATGTTTGCTGATAAACCTTTAGAAAAACATTGTGCAACTCAGATTTCAGCAAAACTTGACAGATGGGGAATATGCAGTGGGAAAATAGTGGAAGTTATGTGAACACCAGAAATAGCAACAGTCTTGTTTGATACAGATTTGCAATCCATATGATTGTAAGTGCCAGTGAAAATTTTTCATATGACAGGAACAGGAAATGCTTCCATGTAGAATTTTTCTATTTAATAAAGTGAAAAGTCAAATCTTTTTTCTTAGTTGGAGCAGTTGTAAGACTCTCCTTTACTCAGCTGCCTTTTTACTTAAGGCTTTGAAGAAAGTATTTTTAATCTAAGATCTTCTAGTAAATTTGTTCAAATTTAACATGCAAATATGAGAGGAGCAGAAACACATAAAGGGGAGAGGGGAAGAACAAATCTGCAAATAACTGTGTATTTCATACAAGCAACAGATTATCCTATTTTCGGAATACATACAAGTAAGCATTTCTTAGTTTTAGGGCAAAATGTGGGGAGGAAAATTTCAGACTTTAAGTGAACAAGTACAATAATTAAATTTAAAACAGATTAATTTACAGATGAATACTAAGTGAAGTGGTGAGATATGCTGATCATCTGCCACTGTATTTGCAGATACTCAGCATCTCATGAAAAAAGTAAAAAAGATGATTCAAGTTGCAATGCTCAGCTAGCTAGAAAATCTGTAGAATGTCAGCTCCTGCTGAAGTTAGTGTGAGGTGGCTGCAGTATGCCATACTGAACTGAGCCTTCATTGGCATCAGACTCCTCATTCTGGTCTGTAATACAAAAAAAAATTTAGGATAGATATTGGAGTATAACTTGACTAAGAAGCACCTATGAAAGATGTTTTGCATTTGGATACAGCATTTCCCTCCAATATAAAGCTCCAAGCTGAAAGCAAAATAAGAGAGGAGGATCAGGTGTCCAGGTTCAAAGATTAAGAAAGTATTTTTCCTTACTAATATATTTTGTGGAAATTAGCTCAGAATCAATTAATTGTGACAAAACCACGTCCCTACAATACTGGCAACTTGGATTAACTGCAATATGCACCTGTAGTCAAAGCGAGAGATACTTGGAGTCTGTTTATGTAGACACATCACTTTTCAAAATTACTTCTATCAACTAATGGGCTGTATTTCTATAAGCAGACTAAAAGTTTAGGTCCAAAATAAAATGTGATACCTCTAATTACCTGACTGTGCCATCAGTCTCCAAACATTTACTCAGCTAAGGTCAAGTTAATGTGCACTTAAGAACCTTTACCCTTCTGCCTGTTACCACTGCACAAACCTCTGACCTTCCCATCAGCATTTTAATTGTATCAATTCTTTCCATAGCCTGCTCTCTAGGCCAGTATAGAAATGGATAAACCTCATTTTGAGAATTCAAGACCTTGTGTTCTTTGGCATTTTTTCCACTTCACTGGCTTTTTTTTTCTTGTCAATGCATATTTTAACCTACACACACACAGAGCACACTGTACACTCTGTAATAGATGTTAACAGTTATCACCCCATGTGGAAAGTAAGGACAGGACTGCAGAGGAAAGTACAGACAGATGTGAGTGAGCTCTGCATGTGCTCTTGATGAGCTGGACATAAGCCAGTGCTCATCTGAAATCCTTATAACTCCATTAACACAATGCTCTCCACAAGCTTTTTCTCTCAGCAATGCTTTTAGCTCAAGCAGGGCACCATGCAAGGTCAGAGCAAAAGTGTCTGGTCACCTGGAAACACAGGCAGAGCACAGCCTCAGTTGTTTTCACTTGTACACGAGGCAGTGCCACAGGCCTATGCACAAATATTCTTCAGTTTCTTCAGTTTTACAACTCACTGTATGTATTGGAAAACTTTCTGACTTCATACGTACATTGCAATAACATGCAGTTGTTCAGCTTTCAAAAGCAGCTCTGTGAGTTTGCACAGAATCATGTTATACTTACAAAGAGCTAAACACTGGCAGCAAGGAGCTGTGCACACTTAAATAACAAGATATATGTGTAGCTGAAAATATAAGAAAAGCATGACTTACTGCAGAATGCCCCTAAGATTGGCTTCTAGGAGTTTAACTGCATGGGTGAACTTGCAGAACTAAGGTCCTTAATGCCTTTCAGCTGTACAAGAAAAGCTCTAAAGGAGTGGAATCAAATCCAAGTTCATTCACTCACTATTAGCAGTATTGAAAAGACAAGCTGTTAAAGTTATACAACATACAGTGGGAATAAGAAAGGCTTAGAGACGATAAGAACTGCAGACTCAGGCAAAACCTTTTGAAACATGAATGAATAGACTTTTTCTCCTTTCCCTGGTGTTTCTGTTCTCCCTCCCTTCAAAGAGTGCATGCTTTGTACCAGTCTGCCTTATGTTACATTGTACACAAATTTGTCCATTTTAGATTACCACAATGGAGAGCAACCTGAAGACGATAGAAGAGGAGAACAAAGTCATTGAACAGCAAAATGAGTCTCTTCTTCATGAATTGGCCAATTTAAGCCAGTCTTTAATTCATAGTCTAGCTAATATCCAGCTGCCACATATGGTAAGTGATTGAGAGCACAAGTTAAGGAATTTGGCGATCTTCAGTTCACCTCATACAATAGATACCTTTTTTTTTATGTTTATGTTTCATCAACCAGTTGGATATTTGTGGTAACAGCACTGAAACCATAGAGATACATTTAACTGCTAACAGACATGGAGGGCCTGTTCCAGTGTATCCTGTAAAATTAAGTAAGAACTAAATAGGCTTTTTAAATATTATAAAAATGGTGGCAGTATGCCTTGCTAATATGTTATGCTTAAATGAATATACGATTAAGAAAATAAAAGTTGTATATGAACTACTATTTAATATCTCGTAGGAACCAATCAATGAACAAAATTTTGATGCTTACGTGACCACTTTGACGGACATGTATACAAATCAAGATCGTTATCAGAGTCCAGAAAATAAAGCCCTACTGGAAAATATAAAGCAGGCTGTGAGAGGAATTCAGGTCTGAACAGCTGCTATAGTGATGAAAATCTTGCTTAAAAAAAGGATGCCTCTTGTTTTTTGCTGCTGTAATTTACCAGAAAGTGTTATATATTTATTTCTGTTTGAAACAGTGTTATGCTTACAAGACTTCATAATGATTTTATGTCTTGCTTTAAAGATAGTAACTGCAGAATAGTTTTTTGAATACATTCACATTTTGTACGTTTTCATATAAGCTGACATAGTGTGATATGCCATGTAATGTTTATAGCTGCTAATGTATGCACATTTTTGGGGTATATATATTTCTGAAGAGGTAAGCTGATCAAAATAAATAGAGTGTAAATTCTTTTTAATGCTTTAGTGATTA
>VZRH01002609.1:1944534-1953271 GCA_013397555.1 Urocynchramus pylzowi
TTCCTCGAAAGAGATTGAATAGTATTTTCTTGGCCCAAATAGTGTGACTGAAGTATTGTGCTCAGTATATTTAAATACATTGATAATCAGGTTCCTAGACTCAGAAATGAGGAATTAGCCAATGGAAAATGAAGCTCAGTTGGAAAGCTTTTGCCTTTTCTCTGATCTGCACTAAGGCCTCAAGCTGCTTTTAGAACCAGTCGGTTGAAGAGTTGAATGACAACAGTCAGCCAACACTTGTGGTCATCACTGCCTGTGGCAGAGACTGAGACCATCATCTGTCATATGCCAAATTCTGCACCATGAGATAACCCATGTTACCCCTGCAGTGACTTAATAAAGGCTTTAGATTCCACTTGCAGTGTTATAATACAACCGAATTAAAAACATCTTCCCTGAAAACAAACAAGAGTAACTACACAGAGAACTGGTAATTAATTGATTTATAAGCATAATTACGACTTTACCATATGCTTGGGTTCCTGTATTGAGTATATATTAAGTCCAGCGTTATGCAGTGGTATCAATAATTAATGCTGTACATTATCCCTGCATGCCAGTCCTCTTAATTGCATTCCTTTGAGATCATCCTAAGTGACCAAGACAGGAGCACCAATACAAACTCTAGTATGTCTCTCTGCCCCTAGCAAAGGCTGGTCAGCTGCTGGGGGAATGGGAAACATAGGGAGGGTCCAGGACACTGCACAGCAGAGAGCAGAATGGAAGGCATGGAAAGCCTTGCAGTCAACTACAGAAATCACTTCAAGAAAGAGGAAGATAATCTGTGTGCATACACAATGTGATACAAATGTTTTTGTAGGTAAGATGGGGAACATTTCAAAAAATCTGATCTTCTTCAGCATCACATGCAAAATTTTAATCTTAATCATTCCTGTATGCTCCATTTTCTTAACCTTATGACACTATGATCATGTACAGCTATAGAAGTTTTTTTCATATTAGAATTTGATACCTCCAACTGTGAGACTTTTTATAGCAAAAAAACCCAAAACCACAGCAAACCAGCAAAGCTTAAAAAAAGAAGGAGAAACGGCAAGAGGTGAACAGATGTAAAAAGTGAACATTTTGGAGGATAGCTGTGTTTTGAATCTCAGTACACCAGTGGGCTGTATGATGCAGAGTACATAAAGGCATCATGTTCTCTACATTAGCAGTCAGATAAGCAGTGAAGTAGTTAATGCCACTCCCTGCTTCTGTCTCCTGCCAACATCAGTATCTCTTCTGAGAAATCCTTTTGCCAAAGGATATAAGCCAACTCCTCTGGTCTTGTAGGACCATTTTTCCATTGTTTTGATCAACAGGCTATTCTCTGTACTTGTGGACTTAATCCTTCGTGAACTTTTTTGACTTAATCCTTCTTGAGCCTCCTGTGCCCAGTATCCCAAACAATGTCTTCATAAATAACACTAGATCTCTCTGTTCCTATTTCCCCAAAATACTTTGCATGTCGCTATATCCTTGTATTACATTTTGCTTTTTCTTGATCATTCATTGACAACTTTTAGACCTGTGACCAACTGCTACATTTTTATCAAGTTTTGTAAGAGATCAAAAAAATGTCTATTATCTCTAAGCAATTGCTAACCTTGCCTTTCTATTTAGTCCATTATATCATCAAGTTCTTTATGTGTAATATATCAATTCTGTGTCCATCAATCTTCTCATCTTCAGTCATTTCTGGTTTTGTTATTTTAAATCAGTAATGGAATCATGTGCAAATAACTTTGAGCTCTGTCTTGTCACTACTAAATATAGAGTTTTACTTCCTCATAAAGCAGTGGGGAAGATGTGGAATGGAGCATGTGCAATCAATTATTCATTCAGCACTTTTTGTGGAGAGAACCAGATCTAAGTCTAGAGTTTTCATTGCAGACCCTTTTTTCAATGGATTGAAGTTGATCTCTACACAGAACATTTAACCCAGCTGACAGTAGACTTGATCTTCTTAACTACCTCTCATGAATGATAAGGAATAATTTGGGGATTCTTCAGATTCACTGACTGTACATTGAAAATCACTCCTTTTGCAAATGCCTCCAAAAAAGCATGATTAGCCCAACTGTCTGGGAAAGGATCAAAATAGAAAAAAAAAAAAAAAGAAGCTGCAGAACAAGTAAACATGGTTGGTAAGAAGCAAAAGAAACAGGACTATCAGACCATCAAAAATGCAGACATAAAATGGAGCAAGTAGCAAAAAAAGATAGGAGCACTCGTGATGGGATAATGCACAGCCCTTTCAAGAAGGAAAAGAATGCAGGGTACAGTGGAGCTGGAGGATGCCACAGGCATGCCTGGTGGGTATTTTTCAGAAGTAATTAAGTTTTTCTGATATTCACCTATTGTCACTTGCACTTAACTCCTTATATTTGCATTACTCCCTGGACTCCGCCCTGTCCAAAGGTTTTGCTACTTTTGCTACGTGATTCAGGCTGCCAGTGAGAGAAGCTTTAACCTTAAATTAGCTTTAGATGAGTCTTGCTTTTGTGATCTGAAAATAAGAAGCTCTTACAACTGAAAAGTCAAACTGCTTCACTGAAAAAACATGATATTCTGTCTCCTGCTGCACACCAAACATTAGGGCATTACATACTGACATTGAGCATATGTCTGAGGAGCAACCAGCTGTTCTGTGGGGGTGACTGATGAAGTTTCTTTCTTCAGCCCTGAAACACTCTTTATGTTGGATGACCTGGATTTGTGGGTACCTGTTACTTTGCTCAAGCACCCACTTTTCATTTGACACTTAAATAAAGTGAATATCCCCCTGAAGGACAGAACCTCAGGTCAGGTTATCTTCTTTGTCAGATTTTGTAGCCTTACTTGAGGATTTCCCTTGCTCCTGGCTCCTCTGGTGATGCTTGTCCTGCTATTCCCTCACCCGTAGCTTTGGGGCTGCCAGCACCGAGTGGTCCCAGAGGCAGCAATACCTGCAGCAGCTCCAGGGAGAGCAGCAGCTGCAGCAGAGACTTCACTGGGGTGACAGCAGCACTAACTGCTTCAAACTATGCTTTAGTGAACACTTCTAGTTTAGATCCTTTTCTGTGGTTATTTGTTATGAAAGTGAGGCATAAATTTATATCCAGCCATTACTTTAATAGAAGTAAATGTGTTAAATTCAATGGTATCTGAGCAGTATGCAGCTAGGAAATAATATGGTTTATAAGGAATGAGCTATTCACTGACCCTTATAACATATGGAATTGCTTTTATTCAGTTCTTCACTGACCATGGCCTTTATAATGAGAGAATGGAAGTCATTACTGGATTTACACATTAAGAAGATGTTAACAAAATGAAAACAGATTTTCAGACAGAGATCGTTTTCTGTATGGACCACCTTATCCGTGCTTGAGACACTTTAAGGAGATTTTTCTCTACATGGATGAAACTGAAGATTTCTTTTTTTTTTTTTTTTGTAACATTAACATGAAAGACTAGTGTGTGCACATGTGCATACAATCCTAAATTGTGAAGTGTGCTACTTCACAAAATCCCCAATCATGCCTTGGAGCCCTGAGACTCTGCCCAGATGGATGCCCAAGATGTGTGAGCCACATTCATATTTAAGCAGATCATTGTTAACACCTCCACTAACATGTTCAGGCCTAGACAGAAGTAAGGTCTTGCTCAGATATCAGTAATATCTAACCTTTATTGCTAAAATAGATATTTCAGCTCTTCTGACTACACATTACGTGATACCTATTTACCTCTCATGTCTATGTTCCCAGATACATATGTGTGGAGTTAATCCCTGATTAAAAATGCTGATACCCCAAAACTTCATGTTTCCTAAGAAATAATGGAGAGCCTTTCTATGCTATACCTCTTGGACCAAGAAAGAATTTTATCTTTATTTCACTAACACTTTTGGTTAACTACAAAAAAAAGAAAAGTAAAATCCAGTTTTGCTGCTCCTCCCAGGAAAATGGCATGGCAACAGTAATAGCAGCAAATTTAACCAATTCAAGCCTATTCAGGAGAAATCTTTCTATCAGGTGGTAATTTCTCTGATTCTCATCTGCTTAGTTATATGGTCCTTTACAAAAAATTATTTTCTGAAATTCCCTTGTAGTTATTTCACTCTTTCTCATTTGCACCATCTGTGGTTATCAGAATACATGTGAGGACAATTTCTGAAAATTACTTAAGCTGAATTTCTATCCCAGGAGGAAGGTCTGGAGCATACTGTCTGGAAATGAATGATCTTTTTTAAGAAATTGCATTTACTGTAGGACAGCTGATGCAAAATACTTAAAACCAAGAGCAAAATGTCTAAAAACAGATACTGCAGTATCAGCAGAACTGCTAAGTTTTTGTAGTCATAACTTTTGGGACTGTATAATTATAAGCCATTTTGAACTGACTGGCATGAAACAGGGTAGGTGGGTAAATAAGCAAGAAGTGATAGCAATATTCATGGCAAAGGTTGCACCTCTCATTGGGTGTGCTGACTCAGGTGGGGCTGCTAGCACTGCACAGGAGGTGATCTCATCTGTAGATAGGGATCATGAAACCATTCCGTGGTGCATCTTGTCCACACATGATCAGCAGCTGTCTGAACAGAGATGATCAACACCTTGGGAAGTCATTGTTCTCACATGATTCCCTTTGAAAATCCTGGATAAACCTTGATTTTTCGAACTGCCGTTTGAATTCACCCACTATTTCCCAAAGGAATCTCATACACAGTTAACCATTAATGACAAACAAACCAAATGATAAAGTAAAAATGGTAAAACAAAAAGGTAAAGTATATATGCCACCCATAACACTATATACTAGCATATAGCAGCATATATACTCATAACAATACTCATCTATTAAATGATCTGTTTTAAATGTTCCAAGTGTTCTTTCTCCAAATCTCACTGCAGTCAAGAGAAGTATGACTGTAATGAGCAGGACTGAAATATGTGAGTGTGGCAAGGTCCTGAGCTGGCTTTGAAAATTCTCTGCCTAGAATTAAGAAAATCTTAGAAATTCTTTTCCAAAAGAAGACTAAAATTATTTTAAATGCAGAAAAAGACAGGTTTTTAACAAAACTAGGAGGTTTTCTTTTTAAACAACTAGAAGAGAAATAAAAAGATTTTTCAGGTGGTCACACAAGCTCCTTGCAAGCATGTCCTTGCTTCCAAGCTAACCAACAACTTTTTGAGTCGTTGGCTAAGTCCTGGCTTATGTCCCCTGGTCCTAGGAGGCTCCTCAAACCCTCTCTGAGAAGTAACTCCAGCTGTCTGCTCCAAGTCTCTCAAACACTGACTGCTCTGGGCCCCTGCATTTGCAAAAGGAGCAACCCTTGTGCTTCTGGGCCACAGGGTTCACCTTCCTTGGTATTTTTTAATAACACAAATATAACAGAGTCAAATAAAATGAACACCATGACTCAAAAATAGAAATAGAATTAGGAATCACTCAAGAACCTTCTAATGTTTTGTTTTGTAATCTAAAAGCCTTGTGCATTGAAGAGAAGGGGCAGGGAAAGCGTGAAGAAGGATGAAAAAATAAAGTTTGAAATGGAAAAATAATGACTGTGTCCTTTTAATTCTGTTGCCTCTGCAAAAAGTTACAAGTAAATATTAGAAGTATGTTGTTCATGTCGGTCTTATAAATGATACAGGGATTTTTTTTTTTTTTCCATTTAAAGGCTAGGATTTTATACTAAAATGCCTGCCAGCTTCTTAATAGATACTTGTTAATGAGGACAAGGTCTCCTGTGGTCTGTTTCTCCACAGAATAGGACATCTTAATTGCACTGGAGTTTTCAAATATTTTACTTTTTTGATAAAACAACAACAAAAAAAGCAATTAAAACCCAAACAACAACTTTGTCTCTTTCAAACTCATTACTACCTAAGAGCTGTTTTGGCTGTTGTTCTGCTAGTAAACATGAGAGTGAGAATAGAATGAGAATTGGCAATGAAAGAAAAACAAACAAAATCAGAAAAATCAGCAGAAAAAAAATATAAAATTGGCTAATTTTCTAAAATTCTTCCACCAAACTTTCAAATGATAAGGATAAATAATAGAGCCTTAACTCATATTTTGAAGATATTGCTACTTTCAGTCAGAACTGGGTGGGAATAAATTATGCTTTCCCCAAGCTATGCAAAAAGAGAGAAAGGAACCAAACCAGCCAAATGTCCATTTTGTGGATGAGATGGGACAAACAGATGAGTGGAGGCCAGTGGAACATGTACAGCAAGGAACATGGAGAATAAGATTACTGTCTGTGCAACTGAAGAGAATTGTACATTACATTGATTTGCATGCAAAAGGTGTCCATACTGCTTCAGGTTTTAGTAGTGGATTTTTTTTTCTCCATATGCTTCTTTAGCACACTCTGTTTTCCTTACTCTTATCTAAGTCTTGCATCTGGAATGGCTGTTTTGCCTTGGCAGGTCCTCATAAATTCAAGGGCCAACAGGAAAAGAGCATGGCTGCAAACATGACATTTAGGTCATGATACCTGAGTTACAAATCAAGACACGCAGCCCCCCCCACCCCATCGGATTTCACTGCCATTGTAACAATGCCCTGGGGCAAAGAACATTGTTTTGTTTTGTTCTCTTTTTAGTACTTATTTGTCTGCATTCCCATTCACAGGACTGTCTTACTCTCTAAAATTACTTAATTCTAACCAGAGACTGCAACAAACAACAGAACATCAAAGGTGACTAGAGAAGGAAGATCAAACAGCAATTAGTCAATCTGGGGAGCAATTAGAGGACACTGAAAGTGCCCTTAAGGGAGAGAACAGGACTGAGCTAGCCCACCCTGGCTGAACAGTCATATTGGCTTTGATCAGCCTGGAAAGCATAGATGAATTAAGGGAGGTCTGTTGATAGCCTCAACCTCAGACAACCTGGCTGAACACACCCTCTTGCATCTTGGTGTACCTTGGTATTTGACCCAAAAGTTTGAGAAACTACATCTTTCTGGTATATTATTTTTAAACACAAGCATCTATGTGGAAAAATATATATTCTTCTGACTGTCCTGTTAAGTATTGCATTACTCCTGATTTTCCAAAGACCTTTGTTAAACTATTGCTGCAATCAAACTATGTTAAATTGATTTTGCTCCAGACAAACTGTTGCATTTTATTGGAAGCTAAGGTCATGATGAATAGAGCAGACCATTCCTGTCCCAGATTGTGTCCTGTTGGTGAAGTTGCTCATGACTCATCCTTTAAGCTTGTGAGGCATCTGGTCACCCAGGCTCAGCTATTGTTAACAGTGAGGTGTCATTGCCAAAGGGCAAGTCAGGTGATGAAAAAAACAGATGATGCCTGGAAGGGATGTCTGAAGATGTCTTGGCCAGTCTCCTGCTGGGGTAAGGGCTATAGCAGTCATGGCTTTGTGTAATCAAATCTTGAGAACCTCTCAGAAAGAGGATTCCCAGCATTTCCATGTAACTTGTGCCAGTGCCACACTGCCATCATAGTAAAAAATATTTTATATTATAAAATATAAAATAAATTAAAGTAAATATACACAATATTTAACCTAAATTTCTCAAACCACAATTTACAACCATTACACCTATATCACTGCTATTATATCATCTGCCACTGCAAAAAATGGCTTTGTTTTATCAATGTTTGCACCTTCTCTTCCAAGTGTCTCACGTCACTGTTGGATCACAACCTTAACCAAGCTTCACCAGATGAAATAAGCCCAGATCCCTCAGTCTGTGCTCACAGGTCATGTACTCAAGGCCATTGGGCATCTTGGTGTTTCTTCTTCTAGCAGTTTGTCATCCCCTTTGATCTGGTGGGGCAGAACAGGATGTGTCCTTCCAGGCGGGACCTCACGTGCACCAGCTGTGGTGGACATTGTCTTCCCTCGATCTGCTGCCTCTGTTTCTCCTGATTATGCTAATTAGTTTTAAATTAAGAACAGAAAACATCTACACTGCTCTGGAGAGTCGAAGAGCATTTGTTCACCACTGCATCCAGGATCCTTCCTAGGATTTCATATGCCCGTGGCTGGGGCCTGTCTCTCCTGCCAGTTCCCCCTGGGCTGGGATTGGGATCAGGCCCATGGGGGAACCAGTGTCTGGCACAGCCCTGGGATGTGTGGGCAGGGCTGCAGGGATGGGGATGGGCTGAAGCCAGGTTGAAAATGGCAGTTTGATTAAAAGCAGGTCTGCTTGCCCTCACAGGGGCTCTGGCCTTCCCCACAGCAGCTCCCTCTGCCCAGGCACCAGCTCTTCCCAGATTGTCCCAGCATCCCAAGAGCCAGGCCCCAGGCTCAAGGCGCCCAGGATCAACCCAGTACCCAGCTGGGAAGTGGGTACAATCCCACAGCATTCATCTGTCTTCAGAGAGGGCATTTGGTTTTATTTATGATTGTAAACATGTGGCTGGTGGCTCTGATCCTCTGAGGCCTCCAGGCACAGCTGCAGAACAAATCATAGCCTGGAATCTCTTCTGGGTGAGGTATTTCCTCAGTGTAGCCAAGGGATTAAACTAATAACACCCAATTTCCCGCAATGCTGATATTAAAGAAAATTACTCTGTGGGAAACCAGGAGCTCATTGGTTCAAGTACATTTTCCTTTGGGAAAGTCTCTTCAGGGGAGTTTTCTTATTTTCCTTTATCATCACAGGCAAACTCTTCCATTGTATGTTAGCTGGCCATGTTTCTTTGCATTTTAAGTGGCTTGCCAAAGTAGGGTTTTTTTTTTTTTTTTGTGTGTGTGTGGGTTTTTTT
>VZRH01002609.1:1958151-2023443 GCA_013397555.1 Urocynchramus pylzowi
GTGCCCGGCGCGCTCCTGGCCGGCTCTGGCGGCGCCGGGCCGCGGGGGTCGCAGCGGTGCCCCCGGTTCTGCGGGGCTGTTAGAGGTGGATGTTCTGGTTAGCGTGCGCGTGTTGTGCCCCAGCTCAGTCGTCCCCAGAAGGATTTCAGTACTTTCTTAGCGTCCTGTTTAGAAGCATATTCAGGCGGCAGCGGGATCGGCAGGGACATAGGTGGCACTTTCTGCTCAATTCTTAGACGTGTTTGGGATGTACGAGCAAACCGGGACCCAAACGCTGGGCTTGCTGAAAACCAACCCGGCTCAGATTCCTGCAGGGATTTGCGGGCATTAGTTAATAACCAGTTTTTTGGTTCACGCACAAATGTGTCAGTTGAAGTGCCCGGCCGTTCCTCTGGTCACTGTTTTGGGTGGGATTACATTGGTATAAATTTCAGTATTGACAGTGTTTGACATTTAATTCACATTGATTTGACTGAAACAGTTACCTTTCCAGGCATATTTCCCTGCAATAAAGGCAAAGTTCCAAATGAACATCACACGCTATTTTGTTTCGTGGCTTACTAAGAGGAACAGATTTGTTCCACTGACCTGCTTATATGTTACTTGGGCTCCGAAAGCTCTTGGCACCAGCCCTGCCCTTTCCTTACACACACACAGCCGTGGAAGCTGAGCAGAGCTTGGCCCTGGGAATTTTCTGTGGGGCCTCCTGTCATAAATTAACTTGTGACTTTGTCAGATATTTTCAAAAGGGGTCTATAAAGCCTTGCTGTGTTTCAGCTTCCAAGTATTATTTAATGTGAAGAGTACAGTCATTTAGCATTAACTGAGTCCCTCTTTGGCAAGAAGTGCAGGCTTTTGGCAGAATTGGATTAGTCTTGCAGTACTTGTAAACCTTTTAGGGAACAGTACAGGAAGTGGGTGGTTAATGTTTCTTACATTTGAAACAAAGTACATTTACAGAACACCTTTTGCCTTGAGATTACAGGAAACCGTGTAAAGCTAGTTTTGTGAATCATCTTAAATGTGAAAAGAAAAAAAAAAGGGTCTGAGAGTGTGGAGTCAAGTCTTAGTGGCTTGGTTTTGTCTTAAAGGCAGAAGGGTCTGCAACAGCAGAAAATATTAGATTAAACCTCGCCGGGGTGGAGCTCCCCTTACGGTGGGTATTTATAATCTTGCAGTGAGTCAGAGGAGAATGTGTGAACAATGCAAGCATTATACTCGTCTAACCCCACTAATGTATCAAGTTGTCTAGTATCCCAAATCTGAATTATCATTCTGGTATAATGCAAGCTACCATGCTGTAGAAGTAATGCAGAATAAGTCAAAAATATGTTTTCAGCTTGACAAAGAATGGTCGTTTTCAAAATATGCCTGCAGATGACCAGCATTCTTCAAAACCTAGTGGTGACCTTACTTGTTATCTAGTAATGGGTATTATCCTTTCTGGACAACTGACTGGGGAGCTGTTATAAATACAATAGGCAGTATTACATCTGTAAATACTAAGTTACTCCTTCTGCTACAGTTCTGATGAATGGCTGTGGATGGAAAGGAGCTGGGTCAGAAGATAGTCGGGCAATATTAGTCTTTGGGACAAAGAATAATGGCACAATTTATTTAATAATCAGTAGTTTGAAGGTACCAATCATACATAAATATGTATGATTGGTACCTGCTTACCTGTTTATATTAATTTCGTAGTTTTAGCTGTAGGATGTACTTTCAGAATAACTATTACGTCTGAGGTACTCACTGAATTACCACTCTTTTTTTTTTACTTACCTGTGATATTGAACTGTAGTTCTACACTGCAGTGTTACACTTCACAGAGGTAGCCCATCACCCACAGAGGGCTTTCTACACTCAAGAAAAATTTCTTTTTTTAAGCATGAAAGTAAGCAGTTATTTAATCTCTGGTTTGACTCTCAGTGTTTATCTTTCAAGTGGTGCCCGTATATTAAATGTATTTTCTTTAGTAGTGGTGTTGGTAGTTAAATAATTAAAAATAACAACTTAATTTAAGTTGATCACCTTCCCCTTTAAAACAAAAATTTAGAAAATCCTGCAAAGTGTATTGCTGATGGGTTAAGTCCATTTTTACTGGCATTGATAAATTGCACATTCTCATCTGTTTTATTTCTTACTTACAACATAGATTGACTGTGCAAAGTAATTTTGTAAAAAAATATCACCCTAAGTTTTTCCTGGTTTATAAGTATCTTGCTGAGTGCTGGTTCTGAAAAATTCCCCATTTTGGAAGCTGAGTTGACTTTGCTCTCCTTCACATATAATTTGTTACATGGATTAAAACAGCATGGGGCCCAGACCAACGGTGCAGCCAAGTGTTTTTTCCCACATATCACAAATGTCTACTCCTAATCTCAGGCTCTCTTTTGAAAACTGTTCATAACATTACTAGTTGCTGACCTTGCCAGTGCTACTCCTGGCTGCACATTTTCCCACTCTCCCCTGCTTCTCCCACTTTCTGGCACTCCTCCTTCCCTGCTGCAGGCTGGGAACCATAGTTTAGATTGCTTCTGCAGGGTGGATTCTGCCAGCTTTGAAAGAGCTCATGGAGCTTTGCATAAGCGTGTGGTTTCACCCAAGACGAGATTGTTACCTGGGCTCTTTTTTGGACTAGGGCTAACATCCCAGTCCTGTGCCAACTTCCCTTAAAAATAGAGGCCCACGTACAAAATTGTTTGAAAAACTACTAAATGCCATAAATACAATCATGGAAATTTCATTTCATCTCTGACTAAATATAGAGTGCTTATTTTCACAGAAATTGCTGAAGCATATTGATATTAAGCCATTTAAATGGTTGAGAATGTAAAATTCTGGGTATCCCCTCTTGCGGTCTCCTCCTCCCATAACTGTATCCTGTCTCATACTTTTTAATGGAATTTCTGTGTTCTAGAGCAATTTCTTGTATGTGGTGTTGATGATTCTGACAGGAGACCTTTGAATATTGATGCAATATGTTACTATTTGTATCTAAACACAATCCAAATCCAAACCTGTCTACAGGACTAGCTACACATACTCAGACCAATACTGAAATTTGTTCACAGTTTTTCTTGGCAGCACCTCATTGCTCTCTTGTTTCTTGCTAGCTGTACAAACAAAATTGTATTCACTGCACTTGAGTCTAACAGACCGAACAAGAAAGGAAACTAATGTTCTGTTAATAGCAGAAAAGGTAAAAATTGACAAAAATAGTTGTCATGAAAGAAAGTGGACTTGATTTGCACTGAGAATGACATGCAAATTATTGAGAAGATTTAATTTTTAAATAAGTCATTCTGTATTTGCTGTGTGATTATTACTTTGGGTCACCTGCATGTCTGCTACAAATAAAATGCCTTTTCAACATGCGAGTAAAATTTTAAGTGATCAAACCTTAATGGGACTTCTTAAGTTGCAGCCATTCCAGCTGAATAGCTTTTGAAGGTAGGCTCTGAAATGAAATTGAAAACAAAAGTGTTGCTTGTTACTGCTTTTGTTACATGATTCTAACATATTCTCAACATTGGATAATTTAGGGTGTGTACTTTTTTATTTACTCATTTATCAATGTATTTTAATTTCTGGTTTGTACTGTAGATGTCAAAGGGAAAGAGGGAAGTGTTAGTCATTTAATTCTATGGTGACTTTTTAGACAGCTAAGTACTTAGATTTTTTCATCTCTCCATAAGAACTTTTGGTGGAATCTAATGTACATTCATAATGCTGGTGAAAACCATTATTGAGGCGTCCCAAGAGTATCTGTCTTAATACAAATAAAAACCCCACAACACTAAATTACACAAATCACATCTATTTGGAGAATATGTGAATCACTAAAGAGGTAGGGTAATGGAAATGTAATGACATTTCCCATTTCATTGTTGATTTGTGCTAACATTATACCTCTTAGCAGAGGTGTTTAGGCAAATGAAATGGGTGATATGTATGGAGACTGTCAGTGCAGGAGTCTCTGGGCTATCACAGCAGAAATCTCACTGCAGATCTGCTATTTGCTATTTGATGCATTTTCAGCCTGCAAACAACCATTCCATTGTCATCTGAAAATACAAAGTCCTTGTGTTCAATTAGATCTTTGAAACCCTTTTAGAAAAAATCCAGTAGATTAAAATTAAGACAAAATAAAATAAACACACCTCATCACTATGAAGGATGAAGGATTGCAGTCTCAATAGTGCACTGTGAGTAAACTTGATCACTTTATGGGTAAACATCAATTTGCATGTAGGAGTTAGTCACAAGATAACACACCAGGAGATTTTATTCAAGATGCAGGGATTTGTACATACTTAATGTTAAAAAAAGAAGTACAGATACTGAAGATTTATTGGAAGGGTTTGAAAATAACTTAATACTGACACAGCTATTCACAGTCCTGGCTGGGCAGCAAACTGCAGTAGGTGCCAGTGATGATTTGCTTGAATGACACAGAACAGGGGGGGTAAAACACAAGATTATATCAATAAAAAATTATCCTACATCTTCCTTCATAGAAATTTTATGAACAAGTAAAGAATTCAATTTGAGATTAAAACACCTACATTTAAGTCTCTATACACAGGAGTTTACATCTATATTTGGTTTATGAATTTTCTTTCTAATGAGTAGCAAGTCAGCCAGTACAGTTCATAGTGCCTGGAGCAGAACTCAGCTCACTCAAAAGGGTTCACCTTTATTGGAAATAATTTCTAACCTCAGACTAAGTCCCTATTGGGCCTGTGTCATAGCTGCTTGCTCTCAGCCTAGGACATGTAAATCAACAGAGGGCACCACTGGTCAGACAACTGAATCAATTATCTACTGTTTGGGCAGTTTACTGATTTATTTGTGACTTCTTCAGCCCAAGTGTGGTGACTAGTCTTCTGTTGACAAAAAAAAGGAGATTAAATGTCTGTATGTAGATGTTGATATTTATTTGTCTAAACCAAAGTTTAAAATATTTTTCAGATGAGAATGTTTTCATAGAATTTTCAACAGAAAGAAACTACTTGCAAAAAGTAGGCAAAAGAGTCATAAGCGATTTTAAAAAAATAGCTTTCAAAGTATGTAAATTGTTGCTAAAAATTGTTGTTTTCTCTCTATTAAGCCCAATCCTGAGTCCCAACAAATCAAGTGGATACTGCAAAATATACCAATCCTCCCCATCAAAGCAGCTGTGGAGGGTGTGTAGGATGTAAAGCCTGCTGAAGCCATTCCCAGGCAGTCTGGTTGTACTGCTGATAGAATGAGCCAGGACCAAGGCATGAGTGTGTTAAGGAGACATTTGCAGAGCTTGCAGAATGTGTTTGGTCATTAGCAGGGGGCAGAAGGGCACAGCACTGATAGTGTTTGACATTTACTGGGAGATGAGAGGCAAAGCTGCTGAGGGCTGCAACAGAAGGCCCAAACGAGTCTTCACTTTGAGTCACTGGATTCACTGGTGGGAAGATATTTTTGTCATCTCAGCAGTATGCTAGCCCTCATCAAATTCTTTGCTGAAGAATGGGAAAACATATGGAACACAATCATTGCCATCATTTACTTCAAGTAGCTTACTGTACCCTTAACACACTGTCATCAGAGGAATACATTGTCATAGATAACAGTGAATAAATACAATTTCTTGTTTTCATCTTGTTTTACTAAGATGAATTTCTGAGCAGTAAATACTTAACATTTGAATGCTAAAATGATAAATATGTGTTTATTTACAGAAAGATACCTTTAATAAGTAAACCCAAAGACCTGTTTGACCTGATATCTGTTTTTTGAGGGTGTCTGAAAGCACAGCTTATGAACAAGTAGACAGTATAGAGCAGCATATAGTTGTTTTTACCTATAATAATTTGCAGATGTGGATTTTTGGGGCTAAAAATACTTCCATATTTTATGTAGATCTTGATGGATGTTTCCTCCACAAATTGTTTGACTTCTTTTTTTCAACTGATTTAGCTGTTAAGTTACATTGTAACTTTCAGTGACAGGGAGTACTACACAAACTACATGGTGGAAATTGCTGGTTTCTGTTTGAAGCCTGAAAGTTGTTAGCTTCACTTAGTGTTCCCCAATTCTTCTATTGGAAGAGACAGTGAGTACTTGATCCCTCTCTGTAATTCCAATGCCAGCCATGATTTTGTGATCTTTGATCGTAAGCTTCTCCATTCCTTTCTTTTTAAAGTTGGAGTCTTCTCAGTGAAAGGTTGGTATTAATCTCTCCTCATCTGGAATTTTGCTTCCCCACTCTGCTATGTTTGGAGGTGAGGGAATTGTAACTTTGCCCAGTGTTTGCATGGACAAACCTGGTATGAGGTTTCATATACTAATCAAGGGTAGCTTCTTGTCTGTAAGTAGGAATGATCACTTCTAGGCCTGCCATTTTATTTGTAAACTTTCATTTTCTCCATATACATTATTTTATATGAATACATGCATTAGGTCTGCATTTTAATAGCCATTCATGGACTGTTGACAGGTCTTTTTGCTGTTCTTCCTAGGTAGACTTTGTTAAAATAGACGAATATCATAAGCAAAACTTTGTTCTTTCTGTGGTCATCACCCTTCCATTTAGGAATAAAGTGAGCAATGCAGAACTAAGCACAGCTCTCTGTGAAACTCTACTGGTGACCTTTCCCAACTACAAAGATTCTCCATTTACTGCAAACATCTCTTCATATGCTCATCTGGACTGTGGAGTATTTGCTTTATAGCTGTTTCAAAAGATTGTCTTCTAATTCCCAAAGCTTTGGGAGTTTGGACTGTTGTCAGCACGAGGTTTTTTTTTTGTTCTACTGAAATGTTTTAGAAAGCTATAAGGATTATACAGATCAGTGGATTGCTTGGTGTTGTTGTCTACATCCCCAATTCAAAATCTGTTTTAAACATTTTTCTCTCTTTCTGATTTTGTTTAACAGAGAGCTTCAGTGTCTCTGCTGTTACTCAGTTTTCCCAAACAACATAATTAAAAAATGATGAGTTAAATGAATTTTCAGCATTACTTTGGGGAATTTAGGGGCATGAGGGACAGTGAATAAGAAATTTTTGTGTTGCAGAGACAAACATGGGATTACGTATTGGAAAGAGTAGGAAAGGGATGCTTGGACACGAGTAAATGTATTCTTTCTCTCTTAATTCCCAAAGGCAGCTGGTGGAAAAATAAGAGGGAGATGCCTATCCTTACATCATCAGGAGGGTCTGGATCTGAAACACAGGGAGAGGAGTGTCTCACCTAAAATGGTGGTAAACACATGCCTTAAGAGAAAAACATTATTAATAAATATTTTAACCTCCTCCATTTTCTGAGTAGCTTCTACTGATTTTTCTCCCAGGTGATGTCAGTGCTCATGAAGAGATGACATGGGGATGTCATTAGCCTGCAGAAAACTTTGTCATTTAGGTGTTAAATAAATGTTAGGCTTGTTGCATGTGCTTATGCATTGCCTTGCAAGTAAGCTAAGTTTAAATTGAAAGGTTGTAAGTCTAGCAGAAAAGAAAATTAGAAGATACAGCCAGTAAAGAGTAGAGCTTGGCATGAAGATAGAAGGAAACTGTGGAAAGAAACCAACATAATATAATAGAAGAAATCGATATTGCTATTATGACATGAAAAAATATCAGACAGCTATTCAGGAAATAACAAAAGAAGAAGAGAAGTAGTGTATTATGTTTAAAATTGCATATTATTATTTTTTAAATTACAAAATGGTCTTTACAGGAATATTTTACTATGTGTAATGGGTAAAATGAAAATGCTAGATTAAAGTTTTGAGGCTCCAATTCTATTTTGAACAACTGAAAACCCAGCTAAATTTTAATCCATCTTGATTAATGTTTTAATCTGATATTTTTTCAATTATTTATTTTTGGCTTCAAATGTCTGAGACTTTCAAAGCTTATTGTAGTTTGTTTACAGTATTTTGTGATCAAATATTTTGTACACTCTTGATCTCATCTTGCAGAACTCACGCATAGCTTTGTATACATGAGTAATCCCCCGGCTTCTGATTTTTCCTGGACATGGACATTTGCTGAGTCTCTTTCCAGCAAGCCAGAGTGTTTACATCCTTATAGGATAAGACTTCACTTAAAGAAAAGATCCATTTATAAAGGTGACATTTAAAATCTGTATCACACAAGCTAAACATTTATAGTTGCTTGTCTTTCTGGTGAAGTTTATGTATGAAAAGAAGTTAGTATTTTATTTACATGTGGTTCTGTATATTTATATGTACACATGCTGTACATAATGAGTGTGTATACAGATAGATAGATAGATATAGGGAAACTAGTGAGCTAAATTGTCTACCATTTTTTCCATTTGGATTCAATAAAAAAAACAAAACAAAACAAAAATAACTTTACAGGCTTTCTTATTGCAAATGTGGGCAGGGTTTCAAGACAATCCATAGAGATGGTGCAACGAGAGCTGACTGAGCTGGAACGGAATGACTCAAATGTTTCCCTTTCCTTCCTTTGCTTATCAGGCTGCCAAATTTGATTTCTTTTTGGTATGGCATTATTACTGCTGCTAATGAGAGTCAAATGATTCTTTTAAATAGAAAATTGAATGTTTATTACAAATAACAAAGAGTCTCAAAATCTTCAGGAAGATGCATGAAGAAGAGATTAATGGGTCCCTCATTTTCGTGTCTTTTTGTGTAATCTGTCTTCACAAAGATAAGCAAAGATTAGGACATTGAAGAGTTTGTGCAGTGGCTGGCAGGGTTTCTTAAAACTGTGTGAAAGTTTGTAGAATGAAAAGTGTGACATTTTGCGCCATGTAGATTTTCTCTTTTTGTTTTTTTTTCTGAGTTGTTTTTTAAGTTTAACTAAGGAAAACAATGAGCAAATGTATTTAACTCTAACTTAGTTTTACTGCCTATGACATTGCTCTCTTTTTTGTTGTGATCTGTTGTTGTAACTTTCAGATTTTTTTATTCTCTTTCCAATGCCACTCCCTGTATCTTTCGGAAACATTTTCTTTCAGCATTCTTTCCCCTTAAATCACTTATTACAACAGACTGTTCATTGCCTGGCTGGTCTGAAAAAGGAAAAATATTACTTGGTACACAGTGTTACCTTAACTAATGATTGTTTTTGGTAAGCAGGATGATGACTGCTAAATGTCAAGTTCTTTGCACTGTGTTAGCCAGACTGGATTTAATAGCATTTTATTAGCCATTTTGCTGCTGGTTTCCTTTGTTGCAGAAAAAATAAAGAATAAATGAGTCCTTGCATGCTTGACTTATCTCTAGGCAGTGTGAGCATTGTGACTGGGACAGCATGAAATTCAGTGCAGACTTCTCAAAACAGTTAAATTCAGAGGCTTATAGCCTCTGTCCAAGGTCCATCATGCTCTACAGAAGCAAATATTTCACTTTTACAAGATCTTAGTTGTCCACTTTGATATAAAGTTTCACTATTTGATGTCTCGTGGTGGCTTCTATTTAATGATAGATTATAATCATAATCAGATTAAATCAGTCACCAATTTTCAAATCTTTAAATTAAATCTTGTCATGTTTTAATGGTGAGAAGAGAGAACTTTTCTTCCCAATTTTTCCAAAATATTTTGAAAAATATGAGGGGCAGTGTGTGTTCTGGTACACAGATAACTCTAGTGGGCCATTGAATACTTAAATACAAATAAATGTCACATTACATTGTCTGCTAAGATAAAGTAAAAAGCTAGAGCAGCAGCATGATGGTGTGACATATGTATATTAAAAAGTACATGGCCTATCAAAGCAGGATATTTTGTCACTCTTTGGGATAATAGCTAATTTGGGTTCAAGAAAGAAGTTTTGGCTTGATGGCATTTTGATAAACTCTCCAAGAAATTGGAGAGGTGGTAGTATTTTTTTCTTACAGACATAAATTGAATGAGTAAATTCAGATCTTTGACTTTGGTAAGGTTCAGTCTGCAATAAAAAGGGCCTAGGTAATTGAATTAAAGTGCCAGTAGAAGGAGAGACTTATATCAGGCAAGGAGAGCTGCAGAGCTATGACAGAGCTATAACAGCAGTGAGATCAATTCAATTTTGTGAGTTAGTGGCTTGCTCTGGCCAGATTCAAGACATTAACTTCCTGATTTAATTTTATTGCCCTGGGAAAAGCTTAAGTAAATTCAAAAGCACCTATGTAGGGGGCAAAATCAATTAACTCCTAGTTAGACTTTTATGTATATCTAAAGCATGTTAACTTGTAGATTGGAGATTTAGTTGTAAGGTATGTAAATAATGGCTACCAGACAATTATTAAAAGTCTGTAAATACCTTTCTTAGTATGGAAACATTTATTATTTATTTAAACCAATTTTTAAAACTCAGGATATTATGTTTTTTTTCCTGAATTTTCTATCAATAATCTAAATCACTTGAAATTTCTAAAATGTTCATACATGTTGAAACATTTTTTTTTGATTCAGTAAACAACAGTTTTGAAAACTTAGCCAGAGAATCTTTTAATTCTCCATTGTGATATGAGTGTTTTCTTGGATGTTTTATGCTATGTCAACTTTGTGTACTTTCTGGAGTAGATGTTTTCTTTTTGATATCCTCTATTTTACTTAAAAATTTTGGATATATCTTGCATGGGAATAATTGAATATAAGATTTGGAAAGAGAAAAAATATGTAAAACCCAGTACTCACTAGAGATTTCCAACTGAACAGTAATTAATTGGCTGAAAGCAAGGTTTTTTTAAAAAAAAACAACAAAACAAATCAGCCTTCAGTGTCAATCTTTATACTGGTCATATCTGTATAAAAGATATGTATCCATTAATAGGTGTAAGATAGACTTGTCTTTTGAAGAAATTTGTNAAAAAATATGTAAAAAGATTCTGAGACCCAGTACTCACTGGAGATTTCCAACTGAACAGTAATTAATTGGCTGAAAGCAAGGTTTTTTTAAAAAAACCAACAAAACAAATCAGCCTTCAGTGTCAATCTTTATACTGGTCATATCTGTATAAAAGATATGTATCCATTAATAGGTGTAAGATAGACTTGTCTTTTGAAGAAATTTGTGGGATTGCCAAACACCTCAGACAGTAAAGGGGAAATTTTCTGGTTTTGATGAAGTTGCAATATGAACAATACTTAAAACAGAAGTGACAGGTAGGCAAGTGACTTGTGTACAGCCCCCACACTCAGGTATATTATGTAGGCCAGTTTTGTAACTCCATGGCACATGTTTATAATCCCTTATTCATCAGAGAAAGAAATAAGAACTAGCTGTGATTTTGCACTCACCATTTAACAATATCAAGTTAAATTCAAAGTAGTTTTGTCTTTTCAATATTGGTAAAATTTTGAATTCCCACTGTACATAGAACACAGCAATACCTGTGCAACCCAGATTCCTTAGATGAGACTTTTTCATTACCTTTCATTTACTTTTTTTTCCCCCTCTGAATATCCACAAGGAATTGTTTTGTAATTGTGCTAGAATAGAGCAAGTGCCTGTGTCACATCAGACATTGTCTGTGACAGAATTTGCAGAATTTTATATCCTGGTTGGTTGGTTGGCTGGTTAGTTAAATAACTTTTATACACTTACTGGCTTTTGCAGGCTGACTTCACCTTAAAAATATCAGTTTTTCTCTGAAAGGGTATTTCATTTTTCAGGAATCAATCTTCTGGACAATTTTACACAATTTTTTGTGTAAAAAAAAACAGGCTGCAGAGAGGAGATTATGATTCGAGTGGAATTAATTTATTTTATTTTTTTAACTTTAAAATTTGGAGATGGTTTGATATGATGGTAGATCCATAAAATAAATTGGTTTTAACATCCAGACCCACTTGTGAGAAATTTCTGATAGCATCAGGATTTGTAAATCTTGTTGAATGCCTTTGGGGATTTAAAATTTGGGGTTTGTTTTATTTTGTTTTTTTCTTGATGGGTGTCTCTTTCATTATGTAAATCTATTGGCTTTAACTGCATAGTGATGAAGCTTCAGTGGGCAGGAAATCAAATGTTCAGTTCATTCAGTTCAGGCTGATCTGCAGCTGTATGGTTTGGACATGGGAAGGACTTGTCCCTCCAGAGACCAGAGCACTGTACAATCTCTCAGGAGAAATTTCAGCCCCAGGACTGCTGTAGTAGCACAACATCTGACGCCTGGGGAAGCTTTACCAGTAGAAAGTTTTTCACTTAAGTGCTGAGTGCTGGGTTTGTGGCTTGCAGTCTTCAGCCTCTTCAGTTCTTGAAGTGTCTTAAGTATTTGTGGAAATCCCAGCCATAAATTGGTGTTTGTATGCCTTTGGATCAGAGGGTATATTTGTACTTGTGACCACTCTTAGAGCAGTGATCGTTTAACTGTGGGTCCAGAGGATTCTTTTGCAGTTGAACTTAAAATTTGGTCATTAATATTTCTGGGAAAGCATTTTTTTTCACAGGCTTTTAAGCCAAATATGTGACATAGCAGTGGTCTTAGTCAAGTGGAATACTACTGATTTATGCATTTTCAAGCATGTAGATGTGTTTTTCAGTAGTAGAAACATAGCAAGAATCTTATTGGAAGCTGGAAATTAATTGGTAGATATATCTGCTTATTGAAACTATGATTTTTTTAAAAAACAGGCTGCAGATAGTATACTTTTTTTTTTACTATTTAGATTTCATATTAAAAGAAAATAGTAAGTCTAATGTATTTAAGTAGCTGGTCTATGTAGTATATTAATGCTAGTATATACCTACTTGTTTTCTTCCAACTTTCTTTTTTAATTTACAAAACAGAGATTGTACTCCTTTGCAGTAAAAAACAAAACAAAACAAAAACAACTTAGAAACACCCTGTGAAGGGACCTTGGCTTTCTTCTGGCCAGCAGTAGTTGCTCACTCCTGCCCGTGTTAGCTGAAAAATAAGCAAGGGAAGAACATTTGGTTTGTGTGAATCATTTCCCTGGTTTGGTGGCCTGGTGGTGATGTCTGAGAGAGGGGTGGAGCTGCCTCCTGAGCAAACCTGCTGACCTGACCCTGGGGCCTCATCAAACAGGACCTACCATTAGAGAAAACCATAAAATAAGCTGAATCTGTGATGCAGCTTGAAGGGGCAGGTTTGGGCAAACAGAGGTGCCCTTTCTTGAGAAAAAGCCCCCTTGCACTTTCCTTCCTTGCCAGGGATGCAAGTGCCACCAGCCCCTGCTCTGTGCTTTCCTGGGCTACTGCACCCACCTGCCAGAGCAAATGTTCTACCTCAGAAATGTCTGCAATTTTAACTTTCACAAATTAGTTTTTAATTAATATCCCCTCTATTGAGTTGTTATGCTAAGTATTTATTATGTGGATATTTAAAACCATCTGATATTCCTTAAAGGCAGGCTTGTATTTAATTTACTATTTGTGAGATAATTCTGGTAGGCTAGTATTACTTAGCTTTGCTTTTGCAGTGTGAGGTAAGAGATGATGGATATTGATTGAGTGTCAAGCTATGGAATATGATAAAAATGTATAAAGCATAATGTTTATTATTAATCTTTTATTATTCCCTTGATGCATTCTGTAAGGTAACTTGCTCCCTAATGAGTAGTAGCTCCAAAACTGCTTTTTGTTTATAATTTTGATATCTGTGTGAGGATGGACATGATGTAAGAAGAAAAGGGAAACAATAATCTGTTCCCAGATGCTCCCTTCTCTGCATGTCATTAGGTTGGCTTCTTTAAGGTTGAATGTCTTCTAGTAGCCACTTGCATTACTCCCTATGAAGATAGGGAGAAAACAACTTCTTCCAAGAGACAGGAATGCCCAGTTGCCTGCCTTGAGGCTGTCTGCACTCCTGAGGAATGGGGAGATAAATATCAGAGGAGTCCTAATAAGACCCCTGTTCTCCTGAGTCTTCTTTGCCAGGCGCAGGAGGAGCTGGAGACAGAGTCAGAAAGTAGCTAACTTATCTGCTCTTGCATCCTGTTGTTAACCTCAGGAAGCAGAAAATTCCATTCCAAGAGTTGCAGCTTTTTCATTGACGTGACCTGGGATTTTCCATGAAGTGGAAGGAAGAGCTAGCTAGCTCTTGCTTTGTCTGTAACCAGGAATCCAGTCTGCAGCCAAGTGATAGAGTACCTGAATTTTTGTTGTTACTCTTTCTGCAAGCCAACAGTGTTTCCATTTTAATAGCAAAATATCCCTTAGCATTCTACAAGAACAACTATCCATATAATAAATTCTAACACCTCTAAGTGTATTGGAATCTAACATGACTATCACTATTGGAAACAAGTGGGAAGTACAAAACAGTTGGAAGTATATTCCAACAAATTCTGCCTAGTGTAGGGGGAAGAGTGACGCATAGATTTACAATGAATAAAAGCTTTTGTGTCAAATTTAGATGTTATTTTTAGATGCAGTAATTCCTTCAATTTTCCACATCCTTTGACTTGATGTTGGTCCTGAATTGCAAAACTTCTTTTTGAATTGAAGGAAACAAAATGGGCATTCTTTAGTAAGGTCACTGGCATTTTAGATGCCGGATGTTATTTATTGGCATAATAAATATAATACAAGCTCACATGCACTGCATCAATGAGGCTGCCTGCCCCGAGGAAAGAAGTCCCTAAAACTGCAGTGATGGGGAAACCACACTTACATACTGGCTTATTAGTTTACCTGTCCAGTTTGTTCATTCATTTAGAGCCCTCACTCTCAGCCCTGTTCTCAAATTTGGAGTCTTTGTTGCTGAGAGCTCAACCCTGATCCTTGCCCAGCATAGTGGGCACCCAGCTGGGTGGTCCTGTGGGAGAGGTGCTGGAAGGAAGCTTAAGGCACTCTGGTAAAACACAGGTGATTATACTGTGTTGCTTTTCAATTATCAATATGCACACTATTTGCATGCATTTTCCTGAGAGAACTAATCTGCTACAGAATAAAATCAGAGTTGTATTTTTTCCTACCTATCCCTATTTGAAGTTTTATGGTTTATTTATTTTTAAATCTTTCAAGAGCTGCTGCAAAAGAAATTATGCATGAACTTCAGTGTTTGGATTTTTTTAAGAAAAATGGTCAGTGCTATTCCTCACACCTCAAGGTGTTTGTTTCTGCTGAGCAGAAACTGAAAATTAACATGCTCAAGTTGAAGTTTGGAAGCAGGATGAGACTATCCCATTTTTAACAGTGAATATAGTTTACTACTAGAATGACTAGCAAGTCATTAGATTTTGCTTGATTAATGGTCTTGAATCACAATTTTATATATTTCTGGAAGCAATGGCTCAGCTCTGGCAGCAATAATTGCCTTAAGACAGGAATTTCTCTACTGTTGTGTGACTTATCTTGTGTGAGAGGTTCAGGGATGATAATATTTCTTTCTGGCTTTCAGTTTTTTCCTCTGAGAATATGGATATAAAGTTTAGAATTAAGCATCCCTGTGAGACAGAGAAGTGCAGAAACAGTATTTGTTTTACAGAATGGTACATGGGAGAAAAATAAGACTTAATTTATGACTGTAGCATAACAGCAGAATTTCTGTGGGCCTTTCACAGTAGTAATTCACAGGACTGCCAACTTTAAAAGCAAACAAAACTAGTGCATTTGTTTCAGTGGTTCATGCTAAGCCATAAACTAGTCAGTTTCCTATTTTGGTGTCTTCTTTAGCCTACTATCGAGGAGAAATGTAACTTTTTATTCAAAAGTCCAGTTGAAACTGCATATTCTTAAATATTAAAAAGGAAAGCAAGAAAAGGTTGCATCTCCAACTGCCACTAGTCCTCTGAAATATTTCAGTGTATCATAGCTCTTTGCACAGACTGTGCCAACCATTAGTTCGATCTAAGGCCTTTGCTGTCTCAGATTTGTGTTGGTATAGCACGCAGACACAGCTGTCATGCTCTGTTTTACTGGGCATAGCACAAACACAGAACAAAACATCAGCCCTTTCCCAAGGTTATTTCTGTGAAAAATAATCAGTAATGAAACATATGGCTGTGCTGTCAACAGCCTTTTCATTGTTTGGTTTTAGCAATAGATCCCCGTGAGAGAAATAAAGATTTATTTAGAAAGAAATTCTGCCTTTTCTTGTAATTTCTCAGACTGCAGAAACAGCAATTGCATCTCTGAATTCTGTCCATGCTGGTAAAAGGACGGGGGTTTGTTTGTGTGGGTTTGGTTTTGTTTTGGTGGTTTTGGGGTTTTTTTTTAAGATAGTATGAGAATTAGAAACCATTATAAAATAAAATTTCTAATTTCAAAATAATTTCTGTAATGAATGAATATTGAAGGACTCTGAAAGTGGATGAGACAAAGAGCCACAATCACACCAGGGTAAAATTTCCATGTATAATTTTTTGGCAAGCCTACAGACCTAAAACTTTGGACCAGCAAATCCCACTTGAGTCCTTTTAATGGCACTTTTAATGGCTGGTTAGAAATATTGGCGACAAGGGCAGCAAAGGGATCTAAAGACTTAGTAAGACAATACTGCATTGCATTTCATTGAATTAACATTTAAATGTTTTCCTTTCAACTGTAATGGCAAAATAATTGTTAGTTAAAACAAATCCTTAGCTCTTGGCCAAAGGATATATAATAAGCTCTGCATTCACCAAAGCTGTAGCTGATAAAATAGTTTTTAAGTCATGTGAACTCAAAGTTCCTGTTAACAAATCTTACATATTTGTGCAAATCGGATATTATTTTAATTAGATAACTGATACATCATCTAGACTTCATTATTTGTATGTTCTGAAGCATGGGTTTATGATCAAGGCAAGTACTGCCAAATGTTCTGCATCCTGTTCAACAGATTTCAATATTTTTGTGGTGCTACAATTTACTTTTGGTACTGAAATTACAGTATACTAAGTACTATTGACTATTATACCCCTTCATCTTGTAAGAATAACATTTTAATTACCCATCTCAAAATGCAGTGGTTTTTTTTTTATGTGCTGCATGCTAATGTACAGATAATAAAAATATTTCAATATAAATGATAGAAAATTACATACTGTATGTAATAAATAGACTGGGGAAGATTATTACAGAAAATGGATCACCTGGAAAAAGAAGGATAAAATTTTGTTTGTAAAAGAAGCTCTAGGGCTAAATCTGAAAAGAGGCAAAAAGCCCCACAAAAACTTGGTTCCTCTAGTATTCTAGCAAATGTTACACTGCTAACAGAGATGATTACTGTAAGTAGCACTATAGCTGCAAGTAGGGTTTGGTTTTATTTTTTTTAAGTGGTGGCTGTGTCTTTGTTTGTTCAACAAAGTGACACATTTTTTTAGAGGGCAGTAGTTAAAGCAGCATTAAAGTGCCATTGACATCATCCAGTTACTCCACTGACTTGATTATGTAACCTCTTTTGTGCAATTTTCATGCTCTGCTCTGTTTGAATGTTTTTACTATGCTGATGGCTGTTTTTCATTTCCTGCTGGGATGACCTTGAATAAAAAAAGAGTAAGAATAAAGTAGACATAAGCAATGTAGTCTTGCTGGCATTTGCAGATCTTTTGTTCTGTATTGAGAAACATAGCATAGTTTGGTGTTCAAGGTATAGGTTATTTCTGCTGGGTAGTAATTAATCTGCACTAGTTAGGAAAAAAAAAGTGTCTTATTTTGTTCTTTTGGATTTAGCAATGGTAAAGTCATCTGTTTATGACAATTCCTACCTTACAAACACATCCGAAAATTGCTAAATGAATGATGGCAATTATGTAAACTTAAATTATTGATTTACCTTTTAAATCCAATAGATCTACAAATCTAATGTGTATCTATTAAATTGCTGCCTTTTTTTTTTTTTTTAAAGGAAAATGAGATTAGCTAGTTCGCACCTTTTTTCCAGATTCAGTATATATCACACAGCTGAAGGAATTGATTTTCCATTTTGTCACTTTTTGTCACATTTTGTCACTTTCCTTACACTACATTTTGTGAATCTTATTGTTACACCCAAGCAAATGAGCCTTAAATAAAATTATTTATATTTTTTGCTTTCATCTCTATTTTGTAGCTAGGAATAATCAAGAATACTTGTAGTTGTGATACTAGATTTGAAATCTCTTTAATTGTCTCATTTCTGTGACACGCAGAGTGAGTTTTTTGTGACTTCCCTGATGTTATGCTTTGCATACATACAATATCTCCAAAGATAAATGTTTTTAATTACATCATCATTTAATACAGTGTTTCTATATCCATGTTACAATTGGCTAATTATATATGTATATATAGAGAAAGATGACTGTAGAAGAAGCAGTAGCATAACACGTGAAATTTTGGGTTTAATTTTTTTATTAAAGATCTTAGTATTGGGTCATGACAATTTTTTTTCTGATACAGATTGAAATTGAAAAAATGAAAGCCATTTTTAATATACTCTCTAGCAATGGGGGGATCTTTGGGACATCCTCCAAGCCTTAATAAGTCACAGGATACCCAGTCCTCAGGGAGAGATAAGAAGTACATGGCTGGGATGGATCAAGCAGAGGAGAAGCCCTGGTATCTTTCCCACTGCTACTCAGCAGTTCTTTATAAGGAATTTTCACATTTGTCCTGCTTAGGATGACACTTTTTGTAACAACTGCTGACTAATGAGTGCTTATTATTTGAGATCAGTATCAGTATCATTGGTGGAGTGATGACTGGGGAGGACCAGTTTTGGTGTTCACAATCTGATCCAAAGGTGGCTGCCTTTTGAGGTGCATGATGAGAGCACACAATATGTTCTTCACAGCCCTACTTTAAATCCATTTGACTTAGAACAGTTAATGATTTTTCTGAATTTGATGAAGCAACAAAATCTTTAAAATTCAAGCATATGCAAAAAGGGACCTGAAATATTATTATTATTGAAATACGTGAAGTCGAACCCTTTATAAAAGTAATGAAATTATAATCCTTACCTTTCCACTGTGTACGTTGCTTAGCAATAACTAGAAAAAGAAGACTAAAGGAAAACTGCACTTCAGTAATTTTATATAAAAAGTTGCACTTTTTCATTCAGTGCATGGTTTGATCTAAGTAAAAACAATCCCTTCTCTCATAGAGATTTCAAACAGAAACTTCTTTAATTAGTTTTTCTTGTAAGTTGCTTGATGTTTAAGGTTAATTTTGTACTGTTTGCTGTGTACCCTGTGTGACTGTCATGTATACAAATATTTATTAAGGTCTTTAGTGTTTATAAAGTGCTATTATGTAAACGTGCAATGAATTCATATGGCCCAATGTTGCCATACCCCATCAGGATGTTTTAAGAGAGAAACCCTATCTTTAATTACTGCACGCTGCCAGTGCAAGCTTTAAAGAATGTTCTGCAGTGCCAGGATGTGCCACAGAAGCATTGGATCTTATGGGACAGCAATGTTTTTTAATTTTTATATACTTAGAAATTTTCACTTTGTTTAATTAAATAAAAATATTGTTAGAAGTTAATTTTCAATGCTAAATTGGAAATACTTAAAAATGGGCAGTGTAAGAGGGGAGACAAATGGATGCTGTTAGTTCAAATAAAGAATTTTATTAAGAACAGGATTCATTTTCATCCAGACAAAAAGTGTCTGCAGCACATCTCTCCTTTGCTTTGCGACAGAAAAGGAAACATATACAAATATTCTCTTTACTTACATGCCATTCATCTGGGCCTTACAGATCTTCCCAGAGCCCCGTCCAGGTAACGGAACGCGGGAAGCTGGCAAGGGCAGAGCGTGTGCACACCCGGCCTGGCACGTGTCCTGGCCATGGCTGCTTGCAGGGCTGCGGGACCACGGCCATTCCGAGGCGCTGGAATGCGAATCTCAAGGGCATCCAATTGCTAAATTGACCGCCTGCTCCCTGGCACGTTCTTGGCCCGCGCAGCCTCGCGCTCTGCCGAACATTTCCCGGTCATGCTCCATGGATTAGCACAGAACAGAGCTCCTGAGTGCAGCCAGGAAAATGACTCTTGAGAGTATTCAGTTTACTGGCTATCATGGACATGTTTTGTTTGTGTATTCAGGCAAGACATGCTTCAAAATGATGGGCTCAGCTTCTGTGGAAGCCTGGGCGGCTGAAGTGGATTTTTCAACTGAATGATGTTGTCTAGCTACAATTTTAAGAAGTAAATGTTTTCACTTTGAAACACATAATAAAAGAGGCAGTCTGAATTAGGTGTAATAGATTTTTATTTTAAAAACCAAATGCATGACATTTAACTTTGAATTGTTATGCAAAAGTTGTTAAATGCCCTAAAACTCAATGCCATCATCACAGGTGTCTGCATTTCTTTAACTGGTCATTTCATTTACTGTTTAGAGATTAGGAGGGGGAAAAATGACAGTCGACAATTGAGTGGCTTCCCTCAGTCTGCTGTTTTAACCTCCTGGGGCACTCTGGCTGGTCAGTGGGAATCAGACTTGCTCTGGTCCAAAGCACAGCATCCAGCCAGGATATGTCAGTTTGTAAGAGTGAAATGGGGAGCAGCGAAAAAGGTGAAAGAGAATTGAATGGGCAGGGAGCAGGCTTTTGTGAGTGAAAGTCATGTGGCACGGTTGGGCCGGAACTAGTCAGAAAAAAAGGGTCAAGAAACCTCATTGTGCTGACTGACCACACATTATTTCAGCAACACAAAATGCGTTTGAAGATCTGCTCCATAATGGCCTGTTTGTGCTACCCATACTCATTTTTCAGTTTTAACACAGTCCTCATTCCTGCCATTCACTCTCCAAGGGGATGTTTCTGATTACTGTTGGGCTTTTGCTCTGAGCTCTTCTGTTCCCTGAAATCGTTCTGTTATTGTAAGCTGGATATGGTGTCTGTGCTGTGGGGGCATGACATTTCAAGCCTGAGAAATGGCACTTCTGTTTAGTGTGGAATGGGTTTGGTTTTTTTTTCCTATGATGGTATGACAGTGGTAACTAAAGTTTTTTGCTTTTTTTTTTCTTCTACTGAATCTGATTTCAGCCAATTCTGTTTGATGCAATCTTTCACTTGCATATCTTTTCTCCTAGCAGTTGAACTCTTGGTTTACAGCGATTTCCTTTATTGTTTATGTGAATGGCATATGCCACACCCCCTAAACTAATGCATGCAATGCAAATTCTATTTCCTTTCTCCACTTGTTTATTATCTTGTTGTATAAGGAAATTATCACAGTTTGACAGATTTCTTCTTTAGAAATCTTCAGTGGTTATGATTTAAGTTTTATCTTCTTAATTTGTGGCCTGTTTAACTCTTTATTTTGGGGGGATTTTGTGCTGAAAATTAATGAAAATACTTTGAGTGAACACTGAGAAATGTTGCTTCCTTTGAAGAAGGAAATATTCTTTGAAAGAATGGACCAAGATATATTTTAGTAAGATTATATATATATATAAATATTATATATATATATATCAGTAAAATTATATATATATTAGTAAGATTAACATTGGTTTTTCTCTCCAATTTTAATGTAATTGTAGTACTGACGTTGAACAAAACATATATATTCTTTATCATTTTACTTACAGATACAAAATGTACTGTGCTCTAGAGAAAATTTGTGTGCTATGTTTTATTGCAGCTCCTTTTTCTCATATCTTTATGTAGAATGAAAATGAATGGGTAGAATTTAAAACTTTATGTGTTATTTAGCTTTAACAACTTCATATGAGAAGGGCAATAGTGTTAGGAGTTGAGATAAATACCACTATATATGGTAATACATGCAGCTTGGTATTGCATGTAATAATGCATGTAATTACTTTGCCTGGTGTTCCTAATCCCCAATTATCCTCATGAGTTACTGCAGAGTAGATTGGATACATCAAAAGGGGGCTCATTTTGCTGCTGACCCAGTGCCCTGGCTCCTTGCTTGCTTGTATAAAAGTTAAGTTTTTATTTATTGTCTTTGCGCCGATGTAAGGAATAGGCCTCCTTGTCATATGGATGAATGTATATTATTTTATATCTAAAAAAGGAGGTTTTTAGGATATTTCCAGTTGTAATGGTAGTTTGAGGCTTTTGAAAAATACTCAGTTTCCAATATTCCATTCAAGAATATTGAATTTTAGCACTTTTGAATATTTTAATCAAAACTAAAATGCTCCTTTGGAACACAATAAACTTTCAGATTAACTAGGAAAATCTAGAAAAGTAAAGTGGTAGGTCATGTTCAATGATTCTTAGAGAGGGATCTGCTATATCTTCTCTCAGTGCAGGATATGACATTTTGTGGTTGTTTGGAATATCTTGGCACCTGAGGTTCAGAGGCAGCGTCTCTGTCTCATCAGGAACATATATGTATGACACCTAAAACATCTGAGTGATGAGCAAAATGTAATGCTGTTAAAGTAGAACTGAAGAAGTGCTTTTGTGAAGAACAAGTTAGGGCTGTGAAAATTTGTGTTTCTAAATCTGGAAATCCTCAATTCACTGAGTGTTGTGTAAAGGGGCTGTCCAGCACATCTACGGGCAGCTTAACAATACATCTAAATAAGAGGTAGAAGTTTGCATCCCTCATTTATTCCAGTCACTGATCAAGTATTTTAGTGGAGTGTAATGCAAACAGAACCAGATGTCTGATCTTTTACTTGCAATGAACAGTAGGCCACATCCTAAACCACTTATGTAGAAAAAGTTCTTCTGAGGCCATTATTCCAGAGCTGAATAAGTCCTGATGTGTGGATTTGTGAGGAATGATGCTTAAGTATGCTCTTTATAAAAGACTTCAGACAACTATACCTCCCATTAATATAGCCTCAGCCAGTGGGGTTGTATGGATTAGGATGCAGCTGATGTTTTGTCTGCTCTTCTGTATTTCCTTTGACCAAATTGCAGAGAGACTTTTGTTAACATATTACCTGTTAAAATGCAGAGCATATTTGTTTTAATTGAGACCAGGTATGATGCAAAGATTACAGTTGTGACATGTTTATGTCCTATGTTTTGAAAGCAATTGTTAAGTGTGTGTTCTAAGATAGGTGATCACAGTCTTAGATTTTACTTACTTTCCATTTGCTTCCCTTCTGTTTGCTTACCAGACACTATAAGATCCTGGTGTCCCTGGTCTGTTGCTAGGGAAGAGGACAGACTTATCACCCTGCTTCCTTTCCCCTGGTCCTGTAGTCCTCCTCTCACCTGAGTGCTCTCCCAAGAAGCCTGTCCATTTTGCTTACCAGGCAGAAAATTATTTCCTGGCTGTTTTGGGTTCTTTTGCATGGATTTATTGCTGGTTCTGACCAGTTGGTTAAACCAGTTTTGAGCTGCTGGAGTACAGTAGCCAGACATGGAGTCAGGAGAGACTGGGAGGTGGCAGAGGTGGGAAGCCCTGCTGCCTGCTCTCAGCAGAAGAGAGGGGTGAGGCTGGCACAGCCAAGGTATTTCCCCACATTCCTGCTCCACTTCCACCTTGCTGCCTGTCCCTGCTTTCTCTGCAGAACTTTGCTTGAGAAATAGATTTTCTTCTTCTTGGAGAAGTTCTCATTATGCTGTAGAGCTAACAGGAAACTGAAGGTGGTAGAAACATATAAAAAATAAGAGAAAGTAAAATTAAATAAGGAAATGTCCAGCTTCAGGCAGCTGGGTTTACATGTTTTAAAAGCAAGACAACATAGGGCAAACATATTTACTCAGAACTAAAGAATTGAGTAGCTTAAAAGTCCTAACCTGTCTCTTCTTTTTCCTGATTTTTTTTTCTGATGCAAATGTTTCTATGTAATACAACATTTTTATATCTGTTTATTTGTAAATATGCATTTTTGTCCTACAGTATTATTTACAAACAGCTTTTAAAGTACAGAGACAATTCAATTTAGTGAAATACTGAACAACCCATTACAAGTTGCTTCACTGTGTAAGAGAACATACTTCATGACCAGAGATTTAACTTAGATACAGCCTTCAGCTGACCACTGAGGTTGGGTTTGGTGAATCCTCTGCCTAAACTTGTCAAACAGTGTTTGGATTTGTTTTGCTTTGGTCAAAAGCTGTGTTTTATGGACAGAGGCTGGTCAGTCATCACAAAAGACTTGTGCTTAGTTCATTTTTTCATATGAAAAAATACATAGCTTTTTTAATGACATGATTTATTTTTTTTTTAAATTTTATAGAGACCTAAGATTTAATAGGATTAAAGAAATCCAGCCTGGAGAGTTTAGACGGCTTAAAAACCTGAACACACTGTAAGTCCTTTTTCAACCTTAAGACCCTTTCCCTTTTGACTTAATATGATCAATTTGATAATGTGTCATGTTTGCTTGCTTTTCACAGGTAAGTAGTCTCATAAATTTGAGCTGTAGCATTTGCACAGGTGGGAGTAGTAGGGGTTAGGACCAAAATATTTGAAGGCAAAAACATGTGTATGTCTATCAAAATAGAAAGAAAATTATTTGCATATAGTATTTTATTAATATACTTTAAGTAAATTTCATGAAAAATGCAGACCATTATTGTAAGGTTTTGTTTTTTTTGACATAGTGCTAAATTGTTTTGGTGGAATATCACATAATAAACCATGGGGTTACAAGAAAGCTGTTCAAACACTGAGATGTGCAAATGTGTTACAGTTGCAAATTTGACAAATTCTGATATTCTGAACTTTCCTATTCTAATGTGCTTACCAGGACTGGCAGGAGTCAGTTGGTTTTGTTCCTAATGAGCTGCCTTTTACAGAGGTCTTTGTTATCATATACAATTGTGAAGAAAAGTCTTTCTAAAAGACCTTTTACAACCAATAATACAATTAGTATGATTATTAATCATTTTAACATTGAATTTCCTCTATCATTCTTTAAGTCATCACTTTTAAAACAAATGCATGTATGTTTCTCTTCTTTAATATATTAGCAGGCATGAAGAGGAATTAAGACAGAAAATTATTTTTACTTTTAAATGTACATAACTTATGATTGCAAATGTGACTGTTTCCCAGAAGACAAGTATGTGAGTTGAAATATAGTGGTGATATCAGTGAGCTTTGGATCACTATTTATCTGCAGGCAGTCATGACAAATATCCTGACACCTCTTATACTCGATATTCACACCAGGAGAAATGATACGACTTTCTCTGAAATGTATATTGTCAAAATCTGTGCTACCAAGATATTCTTACTAACTGTCCCTATTTGCCATCTCCTTTGATCATACCTCTGTTTGCAGCTGATTCCTAGTTCTGAATTACAATTTCTGCCAGATATCCAGCTCAGGCTTTAACTGTCCAAACCACTGATCTGTTATCCACAAGTCCCACATAAAGGCAGGATACATTAAGCTTGAATTTCCTTCTCTTTGTAAAACCAGTGTATGAGGAATGAGTGCAGATCTGTGCATACAGACAGCTGTGTTCCTGTATGATGCAAAGGGCCCAGTACACAAGATATTGCTAAGAAACATCTGGGAAAAGTCGCTTTAAAGCACCTGCTAGTGACAACTCTTTGTTTTTATCAGTTTCAAACTGATGTGTACACTTAATGCAGAAGGTTTTTTTCCCCCCCTTCATCTACATCTCAGATAACTGCTAGAAACAACATTATTCCGTTTCTGGGTGGGTCTTTTTGGTTTTTTATCTTTGTTGCTGTTTTTATGGGTTTGGGTATTTTTTTTATTTCTTTTTTTAAAATTCTGTCTAATTTTTTCAGGTTTTTACCTGCAAGACAGTGATTGAGCAGCTGTAAGCACATAACCTTCTTTTCTCTAACAGTTACTCTCAGGGAAAAAAAGTATTTTCTATTTAATACTATATTGCCCCTGCTTTTACACTTTTTTCCCCTAGTGTTTCTTTATGTTAAAATAAATGGTTATTTATTTCTTTTTGTAGGCTTCTAAACAACAATCAAATCAAAAGAATTCCTAGTGGGGCATTTGAAGATCTTGAAAATCTGAAATATCTGTAAGTTAAATGAAATGTCACTTCATTGTGTAACAACTTCTTCAGTGAGAAAGTGTTCTAATCTGAGATGGTGATTTCTATCTGACTCACTATATCAGGAGATAAACTACACTGAAAATCTGTGAAATGAATTTATGGGGAGGGGGCAACTGTATTTCTCTAAGTAGTTGCTAATAAAAGACTGTTGTCTGTAGGCAATACATTTTAAAGGACTTACTAGTTGTTTTTATTAGATGCAATTTATAATTTAAAAAGGGATACATTGAAAGGTGAAGGAAGCCACCTCTTCAATGGTTCACTGAAACCTTCACACAGGTACTTCTTGTGTTTTGAAAAGTGATTCAAAAGTAACTAGTCCAAAGGTTTTGTCTGCAGAAGCTTGTGACTTACCTAAGCTTATTAACTATCCCTAAATTTTTCACAGAAGTCATAAGTGAAAAATTCAGTCAAACCCAAAATTAACTATCCCTAAATTTTTCACAGAAGTCATAAGTGAAAAGTTCAGTCAAACCCAAAATAACAGAGTATGTATAGGATTTGCTGTTAGTTCTAGGTCTACAGTCAGCCTGTATATTTTAAACCTAACTTCTCTCTTTTTCAACAAACATACCAAGGTTATTAATTATATAAATAAACAAAAGGCATCAAAAATACAATAGACTAAAGCTGAATAGTCAGTTGTCATGGATTCTCAGCTACAGTTTCTGGAGTCATCCTTATGGAGTGTCATTTAGAAAAGTTTCACTCCGTTGTCTTGGAGTATTGATTGATGGTTACTTGAATGACATACAGAAGAAAAAGGTCACATTGAGATTTCATTGCTTTGGAAACTATTCAGAAGCTGAATTTTCCATGCAGTTTCCAAGAATACAGCCAGAAGACCTCTAAGGAGGTGGGAGCAGGGAGAAAATCACATAAATTTGTGCAGACACGTTTGCCTGTTTTTCCAAGTTGTGCTTGATTATGTTTTCTGCTCTCAGTTTTATGAGTATTGTCTTTCAGTAATGAAATTGTTTAACCTCTACACAATAGAAGGGAAAAGAATATTGAACAGACTGTTGGCAATGAATGATTAAAGTCCAGGATGATTGTATTTGTTACAAGAAATGTCTGCCTGATGGTTCTGGTAGTGTAGTACATAAGGTTTTACTATGTGAGGTTTGCAAAACTTCTTTCCATAGGCAGCAACTGTATAAAGATTTTTCTTGATTCTTAATACTTTTTTGTTTTCACATGCTTGCCTTTGCCTAGCTGTAGTAAACCTGAAATAAAGCTTAACAATGCAGTGTGTTCAGTTCAATGAAAGAGCGAAAAAAGATAACTGAACTCTGATTTGTTTTCATATATATGTAGTAATGGCTGTCAGTATCTATATTGTTAAGAGGAAGATCTTTTTATTTTCCTGTTGTTCCCTGGAAAATTTAAAGTCCATTGTGATAATTTACTCAACTGTAGAGAGCTCTTTAAAGCTCTCCTTTGTTTTCAAAAAATAAACTAAGGGGTTTTTTGTCTGTTTTAAAGGCTGTGAAAAGTGTTTAAATTGTACAGCCTTAAAGTTACAAAATTTCTGGTACTGGTCAGGTTATCAATACAGAAGACTTAAATGCAAATCAGTAGTGTTCAGCAGTGAAAGTTTCAGCTGAGTAACTGAGTGCTAATTGTATTCTGTGAAATGAAGGGAACAAATCAAAACATTTTTTTCCAGTAGGATCCACTGAAGTAGAAATCAGGGGAGAGAGATTGTACAAAAGTTACACTGCTCTGAATGTACTATTATATTATCAAAAAAATACTGCTCAGAATGTATTATAAAGTCAAATCACATGGAAAAATTGAGGTTTAGTATCATCTGGTCCTGTGGATATTTGCAAACCTAACTTGTACCGTCATGTTTCATAAAACTAGATCATTGATCCATGATGTTACTTCTGTTCTTATGACAACTTGTACTGGATTGCATGTGGTTCTGAAAATGTATAATTTCCTGACTAATTTAAAAAAACCTGTCATTTGTCACTGGCCCTGATTTAGCAAAATGTGAGTATATATAAATATAAAATCTATAACAATTAGTAAACATGCATATATAAAACTAAGTACAAATATTCACAATTCTATATTTTTGTATAAAATATATAAAGTATAACACATCATGTTTATTTTTTTAGAAGCCAGTCTCTGAGAGATAGACGTAAGATCCATTCTTGTATGACTGCTGAAGATCAGCTTTTTTGCTTTCAATCAATACTTTTTTCAGCAGGATCAAAATCAGGATTTTCAAATGCTTCTTTGTACTATTCCTTTCTGAAGTTGAGCTTAGAGTTTTATGAGGAGTATATGTTACCAGAATTATGTGTATGAAGAACACATTTTGACTAAGAGTTATATTTTCTCTGCATTGAAAGTATTCATCACTGTAAAAATTGGTCTTTACATCATGAAAAGAAAACTGTGCCCATAATTTTAAAACTTTTTTTTTTAGGATTTTTTATTATCTGTTCTTTATGTAATTGAAATTCTGGCAATTATGAAAGCAGTTTTATGTGATTTTGCTGTGTTGTTTGTGGTAATAATTTGGTTTTGCATTAATATGCTAAAGGTTGGAAAGAAAGAAATATAATTATTGTTTTGTTGTGAAACTAAGAGGGTACATTTTTTTTTCTTTTTTTCTGCTTCTCTGCTTTTCTGTCCATTTGTCTTTACTCCATATACCTCAGTGCTGGCAATAAAGCTCTTTAGTAAACTTCCCAACCTTATAATATAGATGCAGGTAAATTTGTAGAAACTTGATGGGATAATTCTTCCTAAGCCTAAAAGTCAACAGTTTATTCTCCAAGAGAGAAGATAGTTGGGAATTGAAGGTAGACACATTATTACCTTTTCAACATGTAGAATACTAGAAGGTTTGCAATCAGAAATGGAGAAAATGGAGGTAAGTTAAAAAAAGGAGAAGGAGATATGAAAAAATATATAATCTAGGTTAGCTATTAAAAACCTTTCCAGATAAAGAGAACATGTATTAGACATTTACAGAGCAGTGAGCTAGAAGATAACACGAAGGAAGTGAAGGAAATAAAACTGGGGAATGAAATGAACTTTGTCAACAACATTGTATGTTTGCCTGGTATGAAATGCATAGATGAGGAAACAGACATGAAAGTATTACCATAAGCATCTGGTAAATGGTAATTGAGCCTGTATGAAGTGAAAAATGATGTTCCAGAAATGCCAACAGGGAGCATGCAAGTTTTGTTTTGTGTCTGGTGAATGAAGTAATAGTGGTAGATGATGTGTTTGAGAGAGGTCTCATTTCCTTCTGTGCCTTCTGCCACTCTTGCTTTCTTGGGGTCCTCTGGGCACCTCCAGTGGTTCCAGTTCTCTTTTCTTTGCAGTTCATGTTGCTGGTTCCACTGTCCTTCATGTTCCTATGTAAATCTGTCTTTGGGTGGTTTTTTTTACTTGTGAGATTTAACACTACAATGCCTGTTACTTTCTGCCTTTTTTTCCCTCCAGTTCCAAACAAATATATCTGAATCTTACTTTCTTTGAATCACATGATTTTTAATATGGCCCATTAAAAAAAAAGAAAAAATAATATCCTCATAGACAATCTAGCAGGCTTGTTAATTAAAGCTACTTTTTCTCCCAAATTTTCTGGTAACTGATTACCTATTTGTTCATTTCCTAAGTGTATGACCAGTACCTCTGATTTCTAGCAGCCTTGCTTGCATTTCTAGAAAGAAAAAAAAGCTCTTTTTTTTTTTTAACATTTCTAAAAGTAGATATTAGTAATTGTCCAAAAATAATTTAATGTCTTTATAGAATATATCCCTTTCTTATCTTAATCCACTGTTTATTCATCTCCTGTAAAATTCTAATATTGAGTTCTTTAAGAGAGCTTTTAGGTAAATTAAATGAGAATTCATTTTTCCCTAATTGTACTACATTTGTTTTCTGATAATGTAACTGAGATAAATTTGTTTGCTAAAATTTATCAGTGTTTACAAAGTTTTACTTCTATAACACTGTATGTACATGGTACCATTTTAGAGGGACAAATAATTTTTGTTAATGATACTTATTTGTACTTTATATTCTGTCACGTCTCTGTCCATTAGGCTAATAATTATATGTTTTTCTTTCTGTTAATGTCCTCAGTGAAATAGCTACACAATTAAATGGAAGTCTGGTGAACACATTTGTCATAGGACGTGTAGCCCTAAGGTTGCTGGGGTTTCTCTGTGAAGGGAGGATATGGTTGACTGAAGTTGGTTGAGTTTCTTGCAGCTGAGGGTTTTCTGGTCAGAATGGAAAAAGCTCTTGTTTAAAGCTGAAAACACCAAATAAAAGCTCACTGCAGTGGCTTGGTGAGAGCTCCCACAGGCTGCTCCCTTCCCTGCAGTATGGTGGTGAAAGCCTGCAATACTACAGCCATTATCCCAATCTAACTCAATTCCAATTTTCACTCTCTGCCTTCTTTTGTCTGCAGAGAGTAAAGAAAAGTTATATGAATGGTTGTGGTAAAACTTTTAAAAAAATCTGATTAATTCAGATTTTTCAAATAAAATTGTTGAAATGCCTGAAAGAGATAATTAACTGAGGGTGGTTGTCAAAACTGTCTAAGCCCACTTTGGTTCTCTGGTCTGACCAGAAGTTTAATACTCAGAAATAAGAGGGATTTTCACACTGCCAAGTGGAATTAAGTGTATTAAGAAAGATAAATAACACTTCAGCTGATCAGTCCTCGAAATTTTCTAAGGAGTGAAAAGGTGTGTTTAAAATTCTCACAGGAAAATAAGATAGGAATTGAATATCAAACAGAGAGGGAAATTAAGGAGAGAAAATTGTAATGACTGTGATCCTCAACTGAATTGGTAAATCTGAGCCAAAACAAATATTTTAATACTCATGAATCTTTTTTTTTTTCAAATAGAATAAAAACCAGTTCCACATATAAAATCACTGTTTTCAAATTATTTTTAAAGTTTTTACTGTAATTTCATATAACAGTAATTATTTTCTGGTTTTGAATATTTTAAAAACCTCAGAAAATTTTGCTTCCATGTTACATGTTCTTGGAAGAACTCTGGTTTTTATTCAGATGCATATCTACGTTAATAAAGCACACAGGAATCTCTGTATATTAATGTGTTGTATTCTCAGCAAGCAGTGCACTGGAAAAGTTAATTTAGATTCAGAGGAAGGATACTACTCCTTATTGTTCCCCAAAGTTGTCATTAGTTGAATATCAAACACCTACAACTTCTTTCCTTGTTAGGGCCTATTGTGAAATGTTGCCCATTGTCACATCAGTGTAAAAACTGCCTCCACCTCCAGCAGAACCAGTATTTTTTCTGTTGCACCAAAAGAAGTTTGCAATATTTCCAGTAAGTTACTGAAAACTGTAATAATAGAAAACCCAAAACCACTACTAATAAGATGCCTGCTAATGAAGTCATTTGTGGTACAAAGTCTCTTCATCCCCTTTCCATAGAAACCCATGCCTGATTAACTGAATTTCAAATCATTTGTCAAATAATTGTGAAAAAGTTCTTAACCACAAACATGTGCCTATCCTAACACAAAAAGAGTGACTGACACTGAACCCCCAAAGCATTTTCATTTGCTGCCTCCATGCAGGAACTGTAGTCATCAGCTAAATGGTGTGATTTTTCTCCAATACCCCCTCACTAAACCATCCTTGCTGCTAAGAGCATGATGAACATGAGCACATACACTGATCCTTCCTGATTTATTTTAATTCCATAAAAAAGATGTAGACAACATGTGTGATCATACTGATACTCTGCATGTGTATTCTGTTTATATTATAGAGTATCAGTGGGGACCTAATGTCCATCTTCTACACAGTGATAATACAAATATACAGTGCTGCTTTATGAATGTGATACCAATATTATAACTTGTATTTTTTTGTAAATATTCCAAAGGTGACACAGGTGGAGTTATAGAAAGTTCTCACTGTTTGTACTCTAAGTCCAGTAAAAGACACACTGTATCCTAATTTGAATATTTGCACCAGTATGCAGATGAGATATTTTAAAGAAAACAACAGGCCAGTGGCATCCCTGGTGTGTTCTGGTAAAGAATTGCACTTCTAATGCAATTCTGTCCCATTAAGTTGAACTTAAGTTAAACTCTGTCCCATTATTTTGACTTTTGGCAAACCAATCAAGAAAACAAGGGACAAAAGTCTAGTGAGTAGTGCCATGAGCACTGGGAAGCCCACATCCATCTGTCCATCTGGGTGTTAGCCTCAGGGCCTTCAAGGCCCCAGTCTTTTGTGTTTCCTAGTAGCCATTCGGGATGAAATCTCAAGAACAGAATATTTTTATGTTTTTAGTTTTTGATTTGTATTTTTTTTTTCTAATATGTAGTTGAAAAACTGTCTTCACGTGTCAACTTAAATTCTTCTTTTCCACCTTCATGTAGCTCTTGTTTGTGTACTAATATTACTGATTGTTTCTTGTTTCAGCTATTTGTACAAGAATGAAATCCAGTCAATTGACAGGCAAGCATTTAAAGGACTTGCCTCTCTAGAACAACTGTAAGTGCCTTTTCTCTTCTGTGCTGTCATCTTCATGGTTCCCCTGCAGAGGAAAAGTGCACGCCTTGATCCGTACATCCTACCTGCATGCTCTGCACGTCTGCACTCCCTGGGTTGGGCAGAGAGCCCCATAATCATTTGCATGTGAAAAAACCACAAGTGATCTCTGTGTCAAATTCCTCATTTCTATGTTTGTCTTTTATTTGTGATTTGCATTCCTGATGTCCCTATACATGGTTACATAGCTTTGACAAAGGAGAATTATTGTGGAAAATGTTGAAAACTAATGTGTATTGCTTAGAGATAGATTCTGCTTTCATTTCTGCAGGTTTTTATATCTCATATCTCAATTCCTTTCACTGCAGCAGTTACTTTGTTTTATGTAGCGTAACTAAAGCTAAATTAGCCTCTGCAAGTTCAACCCTGTTTTATTATACTTTGAAACAAGACTACTTTTTAAAATAAAAACCTTGCTATTATTTATATGTGTTAATCATTGCCACATACAGATACCGATGTTTAAAAAGTAAGGAAGTTCATAATTTGCAATGCAGATGTTTCAGAAATGTCCTTCAGAAAGATCAATTAAAATCATACTTCTTTTCCTGTAAAATGAAGAATATCTTCTGAAAAAGAATGAAGAATGCGGTCCTAAGCATATCAAAACCCAGTTGTATTGATTCCATTAAGTTCAACTATGTTTTGTTTTATAATCACTATAGGAGAGACATTGAATTGCTGGCTTGAGTCCAGAGAAGGGCAGTGAAGCAAGTGAAGGAGCACAAATCCTGTGAGGAGTAGCTGAGGGAGCTGGGTTGTTTAATCTGAGCAAAAGGAGGCTCAGTAGAGACCTCATTTTTCTCTACAACTACTTGAAATGAGGTTGTAGTTAGCTGGGGAGTGATTTCTCCTCCCAGATAACAAGTAACAGGACAAGAGGAAATGGCCTCAAGTTGCACCAGGATAGGTCTAGATTGGCATTAGGAAAAATGTCTTCATGGAAAGAGTGGTAAAGCATTGAAACAGCCTGCCTAGGGAAGCAGTGAAGTCACTCTTTCTGGAAGTGTTCAAGCAATGACTGGATACGGCACTTTGAGGTCATGTTTTAGTGATGACCATGATAGTGGTGCTAGGTTGATGGTTAGACTTGAAAATTCTAAATGTCTTTTCTAGCCTTAACAATTCTATGACTCTATGATCAGAAAGCATTGCTCTACATTCATTGTGATAATGTTTAGAAAAAGGAAAAAGCTGTAAATGTGTAGTAAATGTTTCACATGCAAATGTTTCACAGTTTGACTACCAAATAACAGTAGTAAACCAATTAGTTTTGTAGTGTATGAATTTATATTGAGGGCTGAATATAAATTTTTCAACTCCTGAAAGGCATCAGTGTATTACAAGTGTTCTATATGTACCAGTTTCCTTGTTACTGTAAACCTCCAAAGGATATTAGTAGATACAGAACATATATGAAATAAAATGACACTTCATATGGGTACAAAATCATACATGCTCCTTTTAGAGTGCAATAAGTGCCTTTTGAAGAAGGAGCTTCTATGTAAAACAGCAGTGTTAATTATAAAAAGTATATAAATATTTTTTTTTTCCTTAATGCCTTTCTCTTCCTTCTCCTTTTACTCTAGAAATTATTTACAGCAACTGGTGGGGCTTACTTGCATGCTAATAGCAATACGTAATTTCTGTGTAGAATTTGGAATACCGAGGCCCATTTATTGAATTACAGATGTTTCCAAAATAATGTTCTTCCCCATGCCACAAGCCTCATATGCTGTAAGTGGCAATATTTGTCCTTTTTTCTTGTGTACTTTTTCCCTGTTGATCTATGTTATTACTGAAAGACATAAATCAGTTTGAAATACTAACACCTTCTGAATGCACTTTTCCACTATGTGGCAGTTAAGCCTGTCTGCCTACGGTGATATCACACTGTATCAGCTTAAGCTCAAACTTCTGAGACATCCACATTATTCAGTATGAAACTGAGATTCAGACTCAGGGCTTGAGTCTCATCTCTAGCTGGGAAGATTGGAAATGGAGCCTGGCAGAGTCAGTGCTCATTGTCTGCCCGTGTGTCATTTCAGCACCTGCAGCTGCTGGGGAATGGGGGGCAGGTGCTTCCCCAGTGCCTGCATCAGAGCTCTCTGCTTTACAGAGCTCTTCTTCTTCTCTCCTAAACAGAGAGCTTTCCAGGAGGGAAAATGGGAACACATGAAGCCAGTGGCAGGCACAGAAATAAATTTAATGGAGAGTACACCTTGAGATTTTTAGTTTAGGAGAGATTTGGCATTTATGCATCTTTAGCATAAAAATATGTTCTGACTCTACAGGGTCTGTTTTATCACATTAGCTTTGGAGAAGAACTGCTGACAAGACAAACAAGTTCCTAAGTGTCCTAATTTCAGTTTTGAACTGTATTGACAGTACTAAATCAATGTTTCTGCATTTGAGGTCTCTGTGGCCACAAGTTATCGAACACATTTTGCTACTGGTTGGGTTAACTCAGCCAAATGCTGTTCTCAGTGCTCAGCAGAGTTCTTAGAAGTAGACACTGTGGACCACATTTCAGGGAATGACTTGTTTCACAGCAATTTCTTCTACTCTAGTGAAGCAGAATTCAACTGATAGCTGCTTTTTAAAAAATACCTGAACAGCAAAGCAAACACATTTTTGGTGAATGTTGTTGTTACCAGAAACTAAATGTAGTTTAATGTAACTAAATTACACTAACTAAAACCTAAATGTACTGTTGCATGTATAAGGGACAAAACCCCCCAAGTATTTACTGCAGCTGGCAGGTTCCTCCTTAAACCTCTGAAGCAGAATTCTTAGCTGCTGATGTAGTCAACATAGCTTTTCCTTTGGAAATTTCTGCCAAGGGAATAAGATCTTGGAATCAGATCTTGAAGCCTGTTTGTGCTAGGGTGAATTCTGAAGAAAAACTGGCAATTTTAGGTATCTGAACACACTGAGCCATACATATTTCATCACCTAACTTTTCACCTGTGGCTGGGCGTGAAGGGAGAGAGTCAGTTGATGAAAAGTAGCTGCTTAGTACCAGTTTAGACACTGTTAAATCTGCAAGACATATGTTTGGGTCTGGCACAGACAGCAGAAAGCTGCAGGAAACTTGAATTTTTTCAGAGCAGCAGCCGGAAGGCAGAGAGAACACCCGAAAGGCAAGAAGGGCTGCCTCTGTGTGCCTGGGCTTAGGCAGCTGCTCTCTGCCTCTGTGTGCCTGGGCTTAGGCAGCTGCTCTTTGCCTCTGTGTGCCTGGGCTTAGGCAGCTGCTCTCTGCCTCTGTGTGCCTGGGCTTGACAACTGAATCCCACCTGAAATGTCACAAATTCCCTGCTTGGGAGGTCGTGAGTTTGGATCCCAAGATCTAGCTCTACATGGAGTCCATTTCCAGATGTGTATACATTGCATTCCTTCCAAATATGCTTGTCTAGCCTTATTTTAAAAGTCTTCAGTGAGGATTCCTTAATCTCCTTAAGTATCCTGTTCCAGTATTTTATATCATTATCACAACATACATTTAAATATTTTTCCTTGTGGTTTAAGGCTGCTACTTGTTGTCCCTGAGCAAGGAAAGCTTTTTGATAAATATAGAATATATATGTTCATTCATTCTTATTCAAATAATCAAAAGGGCAAGTATGCTGTTTAAATATTCAGAACATAGATTATACTCAGCTAATGGGTAAGTACTTGCCCAAAGACGTGATGATACTATTAGAAAAAGAACAATTGGCATATGTATAAAAAGTCCTCACCTACAAAAGCTACAAAGCTACATAAAATATAATTCTAAATTTAGTGCTGTGAAAAATGCCACTGGGACTGAATTTTACAGTAAATTTTTGTCCTACAAGATTAATAGTGAGAAAGACTATCTATACCACACTTATTTGATAAAATCTTAATCTTCCCCTTGAAGTGTTTCCTTTGGACTATTTTTTCCCTATAAGTATTTCCTTTCTATTTAATTCTTGATAGCGAGTTTAGAATTAAAAAAGAAAGACATGTAGGTATTTAAAAATCACTCTTGCATGCTTTTTCTTTCAATTTTCATTCTGAAAGTCTTTTTAAAATCTAATTTATTACATAATACTACTATTTTTAGTGCTTTGTACTCTGAACATAAAAGATGCCTATAAAGATATGCCAGTGTGAGATTGTTTCCTGAATATGGTTAACTTTAAAGTGAATTTTAAATCCAAGAAATTATCATATTAATTAAAATATTAAAATATACCTTTACAAAGCTTTAATGTGTTACATAGAAGAAAATAATAGAAGTGATACACCTAAGTGATAAAACAGGATTAAAGAGTAGGTCATAATGCCAAGGAGTTTTTATTCTCTTTATTGTAGACTTAAAATGGAATCTGGTTTCTGCATCTATTTATTTTTAATTACAAATTATTTCGGCCCATTATTTAACACCTTGTTCTATAAATAAATTGTGTGATAAGTTGCTCAGGACTATTTTAGGTCATAATTTAAAGACATGCAAGTTAGTTGGGTTGCATGCAGTAGACATGCAACCCAACTAACTTGTGTAGCCCAACTACTATGAAGCAGTTAAGAGTATTTTCCAGCTGGACTTCATGATTTGATTTTTTTGAGCTTCTTTAGATAGTTTGATATCTGATGAGGTAAAGTTAACTGTTAAAATGTTCTTCAGCACCTGAATTATTGTATCTGCAATGGTGTGAACTTGTAAACAAGGCAAGGTTTATAATAGAAATATTTTTTTTAATTTGTTTGGAAAAACAAGGTGACTTTTCAGGCACATATTGATTACATCTGTAATTCTAATAGTCCTGAGTACTAAACAGCCATTATGGGCTGCTGCTTTGAGTTTTGCCATGTATATACTACTTAAACTATCTGAGAGAGGTATTCTTTCTTTTTCTCTCTTTCTAATTTCATCCTGATTTGTGGCCCTGAAGGAGAAGTTGTGTGCCTCAATGTGTCTGCTTTTAGCAATGTTAATTTTTGTTTGAATAAGAGGTGCCTACAAATCTTGCCTTGCCAATGCTAAAGAAGTACAAGAGATTGATTTATTTGGAATGCAAAGAGATGTGTTTGCAAGGTGCTCATGAGGCATAAAAATGCAAGAAGAATTAAGAAAGTTAAAAAGGAAAAAATATCACTGCTGCCTGCAAAAGAAGTAGTGTTTGTAATTTTTTTCCAAAATGAAAGCTGCTTCAGAGACAACAAACGTAGTAGTTGTAGTTGTGCCTGGTTTTTCCCTTCGTCCTCTTTCATTGCAGTGATCCCCATCTTGCCTTGCCCCCTCCCACATGCTGCTGGTCCTGGAAGGTGGATGAGCAGAGCCCTGGCTCCTGGCAAGTGGTACCTGCCCACCTCATGGCTGGGCCATGCCCAGTCCTTGTCCTGCCAGTCCTCCCTCACTGAGGTCTCTCTTCTGTCTGCTGGCAAATCAAATGAACCTTGCAGAAAATATCTGCCTTTGAGATCTGTCTTTTTAACTTAGAAGAAATCACCCTGTATTTTTAAAGGGGAGATGAAAACTGACAGTCCCAGCAGGGTGATGCAGTTCTTGGTTCTTCTTGCTAACAAGACCATACTCTGTGCTCAGGATACTCTGTGGCCACGCGTTGCACTGGCAGTAGGCAGGCTTGACGCTCCGGTGTGCTTGATCACGGCCGTGCTGATCTATTGGCTTTTTCTGTGGTCCCCATTCACTGCTCCCTGGCATCGCTCACTGGCTCGCGCTTGTCCTGGGAGGCTGCCAGGCACGTGCCTGGCTTCCCCCTGCACGCGCCTTCCAGGGCTCCCTGCAAGGCTTGGCCGGAATCGCCGCTTCTCCCGCTTTTCTCTCTGCGCAGCCACCGTCTGGCTCAGCACGGGTGAATCCCCACGTCCTTGTCGTGCTGAGGGATTGATGTTTCAGGAGACACTGAGCTCGGAGTTGTTCTCACTGTTTGTAAATGACAGGCTGTTTTGTTCTTCAGACCGCAGTGATTTCTGTATATACACATTCTCCAGAGGTTCCTGAGTTTGTCAGAGGTCAAATAGGAAACTTGAAGAGTTTTGAATACATTTGGACATAATCAAGATCCAAAGTCTATAAATCGTTTTCACAGTTTCTTGTGCTAGTCTTATCTATTACACCTTGTTTTCTCATCTGCAAGGTTCAGGGGTATCTCCACAAAATAGTAGATGCTGGAATGATCCTGCCTTTGCAGTCCATTTTCACAACAGTTACAGATTAATAGTCTGGTTAATTGTCTTGTTATGTTAACTTTCTCAATTTTACAGCATTAACAGCTGTGTAGATTTATTATTGTGTAATGTTAGTAGCTTACATAAGCATCAAGAGAGCATCAAACAGCACCAATTGCTAGGAAGCCCTTTATCTAAAGTCAAATTAGCCAAACTTGGGTTTATATTACAAATTTGGTTTTGAGAACATACATAGCTTTAAACGCCAGTGTTTATGGGCTAGAGAAGATGATTTCTCATCATCTTTTGAAATTTTCACTCATGGAAATGAAAACATTTGGCTACAAAAAATGTTATTATGCTGGAAGCTGTAAATGTTTTTGAAATAACCTCTAACCTTTCTCCGATAAAAAAAAAATTCTGTTTTTGATAAATTGTTTCGAGCATGCATACAATGAACATCAGACTTGGCAAAATAGTATTTAAAGTATTATCTCCAAAATCCCCAAAGCCATATTAGGGGTTTTTTGCTTATATATGTACACACACACACACACACTCAATATAGTGATCTGCAAACATGTCTTTGTTTGTCATGTATTTTATTCTCAGATTCAAGTATGAGATTCAGATGGTAACAGAAAAAAGCTGCTATGTCACTATGGCTATTTAGATCTGTAAACATTATGGAAACAATAAGTTCTTTAAAATATTTCACCAAGAAAATTGTTTCAGTATTTTTCTTTTTGTTTAACATATTTTTAGGTATCTGCACTTTAATCAAATAGAAACGTTGGAACCTGAATCCTTTACTCATCTTCCAAAACTTGAAAGGCTGTAAGTTTGTTTTTCTTGGGGTAAGATTCAGAAGACAGCTTGCTTCCTTGTTTGAATTAAATCAAGCATTTAAAACTAAAGATTAGTATCTTTATCATTGCCATAGATTGGTTTTAAGCCAATTTTTTTACTGTAACTACTACATAGTCTTTCCAAGAGCATTTTGGTGAGGCTGACCTTAGAGGCATGAAGAAGTGAGCATTGCCTGTAGTTTATTTTTCTTTTGCAAAACTACTTCCCAAAGGTCTGTGATCAATATTTGACCTAAAATAAATGTTATGAATGAAGAACTAGACTATTTATTTAGGACCTTTTTTTAAAAATTTCTAATTTGAATGCTTATGAACTCCCATCCTTATAGTTACTTATGGCTTCTTTTTCCCTGCATGGACATACTCAAGTAGACCTTGGAGACCACTTAAAAAATAGCAGACAATGAGTTGCTGAACAGGTTCAATTTTTTTCTTAAATTTTCTTAGATTGCTTTCTCTTGAAAACCTTCCAGAAGTATGTAAATGAAATAAATGCATCACAAAATTTGAATTATTACATGCATATTTCTGTGTTTTTAACAGGTTTTTGCATAACAACAGAATAGCTCATTTGATTCCTGGAACATTTAGTCACTTAGAATCTATGAAGAGACTGTAAGTAAATTGAATTATTATTGAACTAATGAAATCTTAAATAGCCCAATTAGACTGTATCTTCTCTTGCAATATTTATCTTCCTTGCAAATGCCTTTTATGGTGTAATTGTTTTAAATATTAATTTCTTTTCTTTAGCTGTGCTCCAGTTGTTTATGTGCATAGATTGAGAACATCGTTCTATGTCTATTTTCTTTAGTTACTGAAAGGCTAAAGTTTATTTCCTATACTGGGATTATTTGTAATCATTGTTTTATAGACCAAATAATATACAGAGATTGTTTTTCGGGCAGTAAAAATAATGCACATTCTTCTAATAAAAACCACCAGAATGCCTATAATCAGGTAACCATCACCTCTTTGCGTGTTGGCTGTTGTCTGTATTCAAGATAAAGGCGTTGCTCCATTTACAGAGCCATGTTGATCCCAGCAAAGCGGCTGAGCTTGCTGACAGAGCTGTGCTGCTCCTTGTTTTGCGCAGGCGCTTGGACTCGAACGCCCTGCACTGCGACTGTGAGATCCTGTGGCTGGCGGAGCTGCTGAAGGCCTACGCGGAGTCGGGTAACGCTCAGGCCGCAGCCACCTGCGAGTACCCGCGCAGGATCCAGGGAAGATCGGTGGCCACGATAACACCAGAAGAATTGAACTGTGGTGGGTTTGCCACTTCCCAATGGCTTGTTTTTAATGGGCTGCTTGTACCTAAACTGTATTTTGTGGGGAAGTTAGAATTTATTGTTATGTTTGTTAACACTAGCCACCTCTGGTTAATATTGGTTATTTCTAGAAATCTCTCTGTGTTCCTTTTCTATTTGTGTGTGCTTCTGACAGGATTGATTGCTTTTACCCTTCAGCCTATCTTTAATGAAACAAATATAACCATGTTTGAAATTAGTTCTTCCTTGAAGAACTAAAGGTAATTATCCTGAAAGAGTTTATTTTTCCCTTTTATATTTCAGTTCTGATCATAGCAGGATTGTCAACTAAGGTCTGTGGTGTTATATTAATATTATTTGGTGTCATTTATTCCCTTCTATTGGAGGAAAAGGAAAAAAAGAAGCTTTACTGAATTGCTCTTCATGACACACTTCTGGCCTTTAAAATTTTTGTTGATGTAGGAACTGGGGTTGGGCCACTGGATTTTTTTTTTTTTTTTACTCAGCTATAATTAATAGGAGTGCCCCACACAGGCACTGGAATCCTCTGGCACTGAGGATTAATTGATAAGCACCTTTGTAATCCTTTTGTTTGTCTGTATTCCTTCACCCTAGGGGTGCAAAATCTTGGCCCCATGGGCACCCTGGGACTTGGCCCAGCACCTCTTGTGTTCTGAAATCAAAATGCAGGTTTCTCATCAAGCTATGGGCATTTGCCTGCCCACCCACATAATGAAGCCAAGGTATAAAATAAGTAAATTGTCCTTTTGGTTATATGTTGGATATAATTCTGATCAAGAGAGCTATGACCATAAGCATCTACAAGGTTCTTGAAAAAGATAGTACAAAGGGAATTTGGTGCAAGAATAGTGCACATGGCATGCTACCAGCTCTTTGCACATCTAAGGAGCCTGACTATGGAAACTGCAGGAAGGAAGCTGTACAAATTATTCTGTGAGGCAGGTTAGGCACTGATACTTATCTAGGGGAAGTTATTTTAAATGGTGCTTGTGCTTGCTGCTTTAAAGTTTTTCCTTCATAGGCAATTTGAATCTCTGTTCAAATAAATAAAACAGCTGCTTTAGAACCTGATACAAATTGGAACAATCTATTTCCAGTCTGCTGAAAGGTCCTAAGGAACAATGAAGGAGGTCAGAAATCCCACAGTCACTTTTGCACAGGGAAAAGTGCATTTAACTGAACTGACTAAGCATATACATTTTTTTAGTAGAAATATTTGTGAATAATATTTTTTACAAGATGTGTGGAAATATTTTTATTTACCAGTTTTTAGTAGTTTCAAAATAAGTAAGAGTTCCTTGTATGTTTTATTGTTGATATAGAGAGGCCAAGAATTACATCAGAGCCTCAGGATGTGGACGTTACCTCAGGGAATACAGTGTACTTCACTTGCAGGGCTGAAGGCAATCCTAAACCAGAAATTATCTGGCTTCGAAACAAGTAAGTTTGAAAGAGGGAGAGAGAAACTTGATATAATTACATTTGCCTGTGTGTATGCATTTCTGTGTGCATGTCCATGTGCTGTATATGGTAATATATGAAATAGTTACAGAAAAAACGTGCTATAATTTAAATAAGCATATGAAGTAATGATGGCCCATAGCTTTTAAATTAATATTTCTAGACATTTAAGAGCTGGTAAAGTATTATTACTCCAGTACTATTTGTAAGATGTTCAGCTGTAGTATACCTGCAAAGCTGCTTACACCTGTAATACTAAATCATTTATATATAAGCACCAGGCAATCCACTGTGGACATGTTGTGTGTACAGTCTGTGAATTACTTAGCATTGCATATATTTAGGGGCGGAGCAAAAGATACTTTTTTTTAAGGACTCCAGCTGAATACAATTAAAGTTTCAGAGAACTCTTTCTGGAGCCCTAGCTCCTCAGAGGTATCTTCCCTCCAAGGTTGAGCTCTGTCCCAGGACAGGAGAGAGACATCTGTTTCCAGCCTCTTCAAACCAGTACATGGAGGGTAGGCAAGTCTTTATATCATAAGATTGTAATTTAATTAAGGCTCCAAGGTTGGAGGAGGTCTCCAGTGCAGCCTTCTGCTCAAAGCAGGATTATACCAAGTTTATACTTTATCCAGATGGGTCTTACAAGCCTCTAAGGGTGGAGACAGCACAAGTTGTCTGGACAACCTACTGCATCTCTTTCCCTCACCACTTAGAAGATGGGGAAAGGTTCTATAAAGGATGACTATCTTTCAACAGCTCAAGGCCAGCCTGCTGCATAGTGGCTGCTCAGGCTGTGCCCAGAGCCTGGCTCCGTCCAGCTGCACTGGGCATGGCACAGCACAGCTGAACCAGCCTTGTGCCAGCACATCACCCCCTTAACTGGTGTGAACTTACAATGGACACATGAACTGTGAGTTTACCATCAGCGAATCAGACTTTGGCTTAATAATGCTCTTATACAAACCTGACCTGGAACATAAATTCCCTTACAGTTTCTGTAAAGCATTTTAGTTTGTCAGTTGCTGATGAAATGGCATAGCTTAGAGTCCTGGTTCTATATCTTTCTGCTGATGTGAGTGAGACCCCCTCGTGCAGCAAAGGTACAGCACTTATGGAGTATGTCAAGAACAGAGCCTTGAACTCGAATGGTATAATTATTTCTTTAAAATTTTCTCTAACTCAAATATTTATAATGCACAAAGAAAACATATTCAGAATACACATATGAGTTTTAAGAAGAAACTTGAGCTTGGGGTGAGGGATTATTGACTCTGGCTTGTTTCCTGGCTGCATGAATGAGAGCAAAGCTGTTTGCATGGTAGTTGAATATGGCAAGATTTCAGTCAAAAGCCATTAACCTGTTGAGCAGTATGTTGAATAGATTAGTAGGCTGGGTTTTGTACATAAGATGTGTGATGTCATCCCTTCTCTGTGTTTTCTTCATTGTGTAGTGAAGGGTGGACTGAGAAACAGTTTCTTTAATAAAACCCCTTAAGTCTTCTTCGGTTATATCACAGAAACTCATCCATGACCTAACCTGAAGACCTGACCTTAATTTATATTTTAAACCAGTACAAAATATGATCAGCTTCATTAGTGCTCCTTTAGCTATCCAGGCAGAGGTTGGCACAAAGATAGTTTTGTAGCAGCTAACCCCTCTCCTAGTAGAAGGTATCTTGAATATTGAACTTGCATGACATACTTCCAGCGGAAACAGTTTTAATTCTTTTGCCAACTAGAACAGCCTTTTAAAGACCAGGTATGTGTATTTGTTCACTGGTTTTTTTTCCCTGTAACCTTTTCCTCATAAAATTATTTTAACTTTTAATTTTGAGGATGCATTACTTGCATAAGCAAAATAGTTTCATGATTTGTTTTTCCTCTTTTTCTCTTTAGGAGAAAATGTAAAGTTTCATTATTTTTAACAAAGTAAAACTTCTTTTTCCCCACAAGTTATTTTAGGTAATTTATCTTCTGGGTTTTATTATTTGGCAGTTTTCTGCACTTGTGATTTAAAGGTTTAACTCTAGCAGATCCTTTTTTTCTCAGTAATGAGCTCAGTATGAAAGAAGATTCCCGTCTAAACTTGCTAGATGATGGCACGTTGATGATTCAGAATACTCAAGAAACAGACCAAGGCATTTACCAATGCATGGCAAAAAATGTGGCTGGAGAAGTGAAAACTCAGGAAGTTACTCTTAGATACTTTGAGTCTCCAGGTAAAGAACATTAAGTCTGAATTTTGCATTCAGATAGAGAGTTGTTTTGATAATGAGATTGTTAAAAAATAAAATGTTTCGGTGCTTGATATGTAGATTTGTTGGGCTTGGGCATCTTAAGACCTAGATCATGAAGCTGTAATATCCCTAGAACAAAAATACAACTCCTCTGGTTAATTAATATGTTTATTGTAGTATGCAATTTTTATAATAGTCTTGTAGGCTGTAGAAGGGTAAGGAAAAGAGGATTTGCATTGCAACATCACTCAATGCAGTAATGTTCTCTCTGGATACTGAAAACCACAAGCTGCTGAACAGGCCACTCATGGAAGCTTCAGCACACCCTGGGCAGCCATCCTTGCTCAAGAACCTTTCAGCTCTGTCTGGCCAAGGCCTCATGTTTGTAAGGACTAAATTCCTGTCCAGGACTGTAATGTTTTTAAAACACAGTCTTTGCTGTGAGAACATTTTCTTTTGACACACAGCATCAGGTAAACTTAAAATGTCACTGCAAATGACTCATGTACTTGGGAAAAGTTACTTAAAATGTGGCTTAATCAGTTTTGGCTTTTGTGCGCTTACAGCAATTTTTAGCCTGTTTGTCTTTTTGGGTCTCAATGTCCATGCCTCTGAAGAGACCTTTATAAAGATCAGCATAGGAGAGCAAAATATTTGAAAATTGTTTTAATGGGAGTTGAGAAAAAAAAAACTTCAGAGCAATTATGAGCTTTTGTTTTTATCTATTGATGTCTGCAGTTAGATTAGACTTAAAGCAAGGCAGAGTTTGCACCGAGATTAGAGGTATTTTGGAACACAGGTATCAAACCCTGCCAGGTGTGACCAGTTTTAGACTATATTTGTCTAAGTTAGAACTGTGCAAGCTAAAAGCTGCATTTAGGCATTGCTCTTTTCTCACAGCCAGGCCAAGTTTTGTGATTCACCCACAAAATACCGAAGTGCTGGTTGGAGAGAGTGTTACCTTGGAGTGCAGTGCAACTGGGCACCCTCAGCCACGAATTACCTGGACCAAAGGCGACAGAACCCCTCTACCAAATGACCCTCGTGTCACCATAACTCCGTCAGGAGGACTTTACATACAAAATGTAAAGCAGGAGGACAGCGGCGAGTACACCTGTTTTGCAACTAACACCATAGATAACATCCATGCGACTGCATACATCATAGTCCAAGGTAAATAATTTTAAATTGGGAGAGACATATTACTTGAAATTGTGTGGATTTGTCTTTTCTTCTGGGTTGACAGAGCCAAACTAAAAACACAAGAGTTTTTACTTCTAATTGCACTACCGTAGTCCATAAGGAAATTGCTATACATTTCACACAATACTATTTCCCTGAAAATTACATTTCATTGATTATTATCAGAAGTTTAATGTTTTAAAATGTTAACTTCTTATTTTTTGTTTGCATGGAGGAACAAACAAGCAGTGTCAAATTTTTGAATGATTAAATATTTTCTGTAACAGGCAGAAATGCTAGAGATTAGAATTTGTGCCTGGAGAACTAGAAATGGAGTTTTGAATACAGATCTGTGCCGCTTTTCTTTTGTAAATACTTCAGTGAATGTGAAAACATTTTCTGCTGAGTTTGATAGAAACTATGATTCTGCCAGCTGAGGCATTAGCACAGCTTTTCTGCAAAGCAAAAGTCAAAGTACTCTAACTTGTGATTGCAATAATTTTGATATTGTATGTCAATAGTGTGATTACAAAGTATTTGAGATCAACTATCAGAAGTCCCCTGTATATATAGATAATATTTTTTGCAAACACTTTCAAGCTGGAACTTTTATTTCCAAAATAATTTAAGTAACCTTTAAATTTGTTTACCTCTGTTCTCATGTTAAAATCTTTAGCTGGCAAACAGTTAAGATTGCCTTTTTAATGAATTCTAAAGCTATAAAAAACAACTTATCTGTGTGGTTTGTTCATTTATCACCAGTGGATAATTGTGTTTTGAGAGCTGAACAAATACTTCTCACATAGTGAGTAGTTAATTAGTGCACAGTGTTACTACAGGATCTGGCCTATGTTCCACTCATTGCTTTTGTGGAAGAAAACAAGCAGCTCAGGAAGGTTTTGATTATATTACTTTTTTCACAATTTAGCTGAGAAGTTTTGAGAGAAAGAGAAGATAGTATTTTTAATCCCGGGAAGACACTGTGTTTGATGCTACAAGTCTTACTGTACCTCTTATTTTGAATCTGTGACAGTAGATCCCACATGCCTTCACTGACATCAGGGCCAGGTTGTGAGATAGATGTTCCTTTTGCACAAGTGGCTGCCCTAACTCTCTCCTCTCTAGTGGTCACAATATAAAAGAATTCCATTAGCATCTCTCTTCCCACCAGTATGAACTATTTCAACTTACACAGGAAATAGTATGTAATTTAGTCATGCATTTTTCAATTGGTTTTTTTTTTTTTTTTGAAATGGCTTTATTTCCTCTTCTGTAGCTCTACCTCAGTTTACTGTCACTCCACAAGACAAAACAGTGATTGAGGGACAAACCGTTGACTTCCCTTGTGAAGCACAAGGTTATCCCCAGCCTGTTATTGCCTGGACTAAAGGAGGTAAGTGTATTCCATTCCTACTTTTAAACTACCAGGATAGTTTAGCAGTCATATTGGAATCACTTCATTACTGAAAGGTACTGCATGTATTTGTTTAGATGTTTCAGTCTTGGAAGGAAACAGAGTTCATCTCTTTCTCCTTTAGCTGGGGAAGGCAAGGTGTCCCACAGGAGATGGCTGCCCAAGCATTTTTCATTATTAAGTAAAAAAGAGTCACTAAAATATGTGTCCGTAATAGACTCCTAATAATAAATATTTAGGAATGTGAGGCTAATTACATGTAGCAGTATGTATCACTGCTGTTGTTCTGCAGAATAAATGGAGATGGCTGGATGTCTGAAATTAGGTGGGATATACTCTCTTCAGAAACCAGAACCGTCCTGTTCTGTAACAGGCCTGTAACTGTACCAGCATCTCTGTCACTTCATGCACATTGACAGAAACAACTGAGTGCACTCTGCTGACTATTTTATCAAGTTATGGCTCTAAAGCATTAAGCCAAATCCAGCAGGAAGAAATATTGTTTTATCAATATTGTGGATGTTTCATCAATAAGCAAAAATTCCATTTGATTCGAGTGAAAAAACTCTAGCGGGCTAAATAACTCTTAGGAAATTCTAAATTATGGTACATAAAGCAGATTCTTAACAAATTGTTCATCATTTTGATGCTGATGATGTCCCTGTTTCTACCTCTACTTAGACTGCTCCAATCAAATGAAATGTCCAGAAAGGAAGGATAGGGTACAGACACTGATGTAAAACCATTTTTCCTATATTACTTTTTTTCCAGGGCCATGTCTATTTTTCTGTAGCTTATCTAGGCCTAGACCAATGAGATAAATTGTGTCTTACACGCATGGCAATAATTTGACATGAGCAGTAACACATGTTGGTGTTTTTATACCTTCTCATTTGGATGCTTTAGCATGCTCCTTAAATGAAAATATTTATTTCTACCACAAACAGAGAAGAGATAAGAATTATGATTGTGTGCATATGTATAATGTGTTTCCTTTTCATGTTTATCTTCTTAGAAGTAAAGATTTCAAACCTTTTTTCTTGTTTGTTTTATTTTTGTTTTTTTTTTTTTTTTTTTTTTTTTTTTTAAATAAACTTTAATATTTTCCAGTGTTTTATCAAATTTAAAACCTGGGCTTCCCTTTTTCTGACACCAAGGGACTTTGTTGCTGTAAAGAGCAAATGGTGTTGTTGTGTGTTTCAGGAGGCCAGCTGTCTGTTGACAGAAGACACTTAGTTCTATCCTCCGGAACGCTGAGGATTTCCAGGGTTGCTCTGCACGACCAGGGACAGTATGAGTGCCAAGCTGTCAACATTATTGGATCTCAGCGGATCGTTGTGTACCTGACTGTGCAGCCTAGAGGTACAGCCCATGTACAGCTGCTGGGGAGGAAAAAAAACCACAGAAACATTTAAGCTTACACTAAAATACACAGTACCATGTGTGATTGTTTCTGAGTATATCTCCTTGTAGATCCCAGCTGGTTTCCAACAAATAACATGTCTGGACATTTACCAGGGTATCATTCTTTCAGAACAGTCTGTCTTCTGGGATAGAGGTTTATCTGATTTACGTTTTTGGTTTTTTGTAAGAAGTGGAGGTTTGCTTTGAGGATGACAGTATTCCTATGCATTGGAAAATATTTTATTTTGTGAAAAGTCTAGTTTCCAATAAGGCTCTATGTTGTCAGTTAAGTTGTGTTATCAATATAATGTTTCATGTCCAGAAACAGAACACTTTATTTTACAGAAGCAGAACGAGTTTCACAAAGAAAAGTCATCCCTTGTACTAAAAATAAACTGACACAAAAGAAAGTCCGAAAACACCAACCCCAAACTCCATGTTTATGCTTTTTTTCAATTAAATTCTAAGTAAATTACTTCTAGGATAAATTATAATTATATTACCATTCATAATTTAAGTACTTTTATGTTTAACTGAATTCCAGGAGACAAAACATGTAATTCATAGCATTTCTTTTTAATGATCTAATTTAAAACTGTATATTAGTAAAAGGGGCTCAAATGAGCTTAGAATTTGTCTAGCTAGAATAGAAAAAAAATTCTATTGATTTTTCTTAGTTAAGAGTAGTATTAGGAGATGGATTTGTCAAAATGGAGATGATTTTTTTTAACCCTAAATAAAATGTTGATTAAAATTATACAAAACAAGTATGAGTTTAAAAAAGTTTTATAGCTTTCCATCTGTGTTAAATTTCACTGGACTTGAATAAAGTTTAATAAAACAATTTTTGTGCAACTCAGCTTTCAAAATTCAGTCACCAAAAGATAGTAAATACAAGATTGAAGGTTGAATATATAGCATGAAATTGGAGCTCTCCACAGATTACTTGCTGTTTCAATAGTGCTGTTTTCAATTGTGCAAGAAGAGAAATTTTCTTTTGGGCTTCTAACAAAAGGACTGTTCACCTGAGGAATGTTTACTCATTGGTCACTGTGGCTAAATCAGTGTTAATAAACACAGATTAATGGTCCAGGTCTGTTTGCTGGCATGACTCAGCTCACATTTCCAGAGCCAGACTCTCTTACCTCCCAGTGCTGGACACCTGCCTCTGGATGCCTTATTTGAACTGGCTTCTGGTCCTTTACAGGCATTCATATACAGTTTAACTGTAGGGGCAGATTTGGTTGGTAATATAAATGCCAGCAGTGGAGCCAAATACTTCTCTGAAAAAGCACAGCCCTCCCCCCTCTCCCACTTCCCTCTCTCCCACTGCCCCCTAAATATGAGTATCATGACATCAGTATAGCAGTATATGTTACAGCAGAAACAGAATTCTTAATGTCTTCATAATCTTGTGTGTGCTTCTTATACTGATATCTGAGTGCCAGGCATCAGCTTGGATTTGAAGAAAATTAGATTTTAAAAACATTAATTTTATTCACAATGGATTTAGGTAACAGTGTATTCTGTCCTTAGAATCGAAGGTGCTTTTTTGATGTTTTAGGGGCTGAGGCTCATAGGTGTCATGGAGGTAGGAGCTCTGTCAAGACTCAGTGCCTCAGCAAGTCAAACTGAGAGACTAACTTGAATGAGTTGTGGAAGGTTTTGCTTTTGTCATCTAAGAAATTGCAGTTGTTGCTAGTTAAAAAAATTAAAACAGCAACAACAAAAAAAATGACAGGTCCACGCAATATTAATTCTGATGACTTTGTACAGATTTAGCTATTAACAGAAATATTTTTCAGAGCTCTAAATTCATGGAACTTAAGTGGTTTTGACAACCTAGCCTATTATGTTAGAAGTTAAGAGTACTTTAAAATCATCCTGAAGCAGACATCAGAAATAATGTCATAGAATCGTTAAGGTTGGAAAAGACCTTTCATCACGTCCAATTGTCAATGTAGCACTACCACCATGTTCACCATTAAACCATGTCCTTAAGTGCCATATCCATATATTTTTTGAACACTTTCAGGGCTGGTGATTCTACAATTTCCCTGGACAGTCTGTTCCAGTGCTTGACAACCCTTTCTATGCAAAATTTTTTCCCTCTATGTAATCTAAACCTCCTCTGATGCAACTTTAAGGCGTTTCACCTTTTTCTGTCACTTGTTAACTGTCCTTCTCTGGACACACTCCAGCACCATAATGTCTTTTATCTAGTGAGGGGCCCACAGCTGGACACAGGACTCGAGGTGTGGCATCACCAGTGTGGTCCTGCTGGCCACACTATTGCTGATACAGGCCAGGATGCCAGTGGCCTTCTTGGCCACCCAGGCACACATTGGCTCATTTTCAGCTGCTGTCAACCAGCACCCTTAGGTTCTTTTCCATGGGGCAGCTTTCCAGCCACTCTGCCTTCAGCCTGCAGCACTGCAGGGGGTGGTGGGATCCAAGGGCAGCACCTGGCTCTTGGCCTTGTTGTACCTCATACAATTGGCCTCAGCCCATTTATTCAGCCTGTCCAGCTCCCTCTGTAGAGTCTTTGTACTCTCCAGTAGATCAACACTCCCACCCAACTTGGTGTTGTCTGTGACCTTGCTTAGGGTGCACTTGATCCCCTCAGCCAGGTTATCGATGAAAATATTAAATGTGGCTGGCCCCAATACTGAGCCATGGGGAACACCGCTTGTTACTGGCCACCAGCTGGGTGTTACTCCATTCACTACTATCTCTGGGCCTGACCATCCAGCCAGTTTTTTATCCAGCAGAGAATATACATCCACACCATGGGAAGCTAGTTTCTTCAAGGAGAAAAGAATTTAATCCCTACAATTAAGTTATAAGCAACTAAAAGCCTGCAGATAGAATAATGTAATAAATTAAGAAACGTTCAGTAACTGATAAAAACAGAGTGCAGACCTATTTTTTGATCTTCTTATGCACAAGTTGTATTTCATGATTTATCAGTGTATCATTTGGCTTTTTTAGTGACTCCTGTATTTGCCAGTGTTCCCAGTGACATGACGGTGGAGGTTGGCACAAACGTGCAGATCCCGTGCAGTGCTCAAGGAGAGCCAGAGCCAGTCATTACATGGAATAAGGTACTGCATATTCAGCTGTTGAAGAAAGGCAGTGGCCTTTCCATCTCTTCATAATTAATTACTGAAAGTGCACTGTGTCAAATTATTGCTTCCTATGGTGTCTGAAAACATTACCTGAAGTTCAATCAGAAAGTGTTTAATAGAGAGCATGTATATAGATACTAAGCCTGGATTTTATATAGATAAATATACACATGTAGTTATGCAAATTATTATGCAGACCAGTGAAAATTCATTATGTATGCCTTAAAAGGTCTGTATTTAGTGACAGTTCTGTGTGAGTAGCCTACCAATATTCACACTTTCAATGATATTATAGATATAAAACAATAAGAAATGCTGTATTGGAGCCATTTGATGCTGCTAGGTTGAGATCAACCAGGACAGATTTTGGTAACTTTCTGGTAACCTCTTTGTGGCTTTGATTTCCATTCATGTAATAATTGCTATATCAAACTATGTAGTATTAGCAGAGTTACCAATGACTTAATGAGTTGCTAATATTGATATTCAATTTTTCTGATTATATTCTTCTCTTCAATTAGTGAATATTAGAAATTTACACTAATGAACCTTAAATAGCTTCTAAATGTATAGCACATGAAGAACTGATATATATAAAACTCTTGAGATCTATTTCAGTTGGTTAATTTTGAGAAAAATAAAATATGTATGTTCTCAAGTGGTGTTATCTTATTTTTGGGTCATAGATCTTATGTGGTGAAAGCCTATTAAAATACTTCGATTTGTAATAATGAGTAATTTTAGAAGTAAAGGAATACAGTGTACAATTTAGAAGTACATGTGATTTTTCTACATAAGCTTATCTAAATCTGACTGTGAACTTGGCATACAAAATAGGAATTAAAAATAAAAGCGGAAGAGAAAAAGAAGACAAAAAAATAATGTATGAAAACAGTCATACAAGAGTGTGTTTTGAATAAGTCAACTTTGTTCTTTCCTGCAGGATGGAGTGCAGGTAACAGAGAGTGGAAAATTCCACGTTAGTGCGGAGGGATTCCTCACCATTCGCGATGTGGGCACCGCCGATGAGGGTCGCTATGAGTGTGTTGCCCGCAACACCATAGGGTACTCCTCTGTTAGTATGGTGCTCAGTGTGAATGGTAAGATACACGACTCAGTATGACTCAGATTGTTACTTTTGTCCTAATTGTCTAATATGTAAGATGAAACTAAGTTGTCAAAATACTAAATTAGTTATTTTATTCATGTGTCTATTTTCCTCCCATGATTCTTTTTATTTTTTTTTAATTCCCATATTTTAGTAAGATGGTAATGTCATAATCTGCATGTTAAGCTCCAAAACCAGCTATGCTTTGGGCTCAAGTTAGTCTCTCAACTTTCTTCCTGAGATATTATTTAGAGCTTTTAGAATTTGCTAGTCAAATACCCAGTCTAATTTTTAGAAATAACTTGACAAATGTTTTCTGGCATCTTCAAAGGGATACTTACAGCACTTCACTGAAAATTAGTCTGCAACTATTGCAAAACAGTTTAGGAAAGTCATACAGACCTGGAGAAGTTAAAAGAGGAAACAGAAAGAAAGGGAGAATATTTCATCTTGTTCTAATTATTTGAAAATAATAATGGCAAATAACAGTTATCAACTATTACTATGTAATAAATGGCAATAAAGCAGCAAAAGAAGTTAAGGAAATAAATTTGCTACAAAGATTGACCATAGTGTTTTTCTGACTTATTGACTAAAACTGCTGATTTTTTAGTTTAATTTTGATGGAAAATTAAAGAAAACATTTTGATTTCTGTCTCTCAGTAGGGAATATAAGACAATATTTCTGTATATTCAAAAAATTAGTATAGAACAGTGATTTTTTTGGTATTTTGAAGATTAGTGTGAAGATATCTTCAATATATTGGACATTGTTTCCCAGTGTTATTTGGGATGTTGTGTATTTTATTTACTAAATTGATAAAGATGTATCGCTGATTTTTCTAATGTATTGTTTGCCATGGTGTAATTAAAACTATGATGGTACCTGTCTTAGGTTACTTTTAGTAGACTTTTATGAAAAATATTTTTTTAATCTGTAGAGATTAAAGAGAAAATTGTAGGGCTAGGAATCATTCTGTAATAAGTTTCCACCTACATGTATGAAGTAGAAAAGGAAAGAAAGTCTATGAAAATCAGTTCATCTGGCTACTCTAGAGATGCCTAGCAAAAAACCATTTTTGTTTAGGAAAGATTAGCTAGTTCTCAAGTGACTAAGAGTGCTGAAAAATGAAACCATGAGTTGAAATAAAACCCCAGTGGAAAAGAGTTTAATTCTCTTAGTACAGATGTAAATTGATCATTCCCATCTGCTGAAATCAGCAAACTACAAAACTACTTATTTGCTGATTTGCAGTAAATAATTTTAATGTGGGTAATTTCTTATAAACTGCAGCATAAGTAAACATAAAATTAGTGAAACTACACTCAGTTAACCTGCATTCCATCTGAAACGGTAAATGAAATCTCTCCTTCAAACTAGTGGGATATGAGATGCTGTTTCGCTCTGGCTGCTTTAAAAACTGATGCTGTCAGAGGATCAAGGAGGACAAGTGGACAGATTATAAGTATTGGTTAATTGCTGTGTAGATAGTGTTTATAATGGCACAGCCAGAAATGCCTAAAAACTTTCATGGCATCATTTCTTTTAAACAGGGCAAAGTTTTATGAATGTTTCTAAACCAAAACACTTTCCTACGATTGGGACCAAATAAAGGCAAGTGTATAGAAGCTGGGAACAGGTTTTGCTGGCTGTGTTGGATAACATTTTAAAGATGCTTTCTTTTAGCCATTTTCTTCTGTCCTTTCCCAATTTTTTTTTGTAAGAGTCATTCCCCCTCCCTGCCCAAATTAAAAAAAAAAGAAAAAAGCATTGTGGGAGACTCTTACAAGGAGCTTTTACTTCTAACATTTATCAGTCTAAAAAAAGAGCTGCTAGCAATAAATAATCTAAACAAAAATCAAGTACAGAATAGTTAACATCTGACCAAGGTTTATAATTCAGCCCACATATACCATTAATCAGAAAGATAAATAAGTAAGTAAACACCAAGTTTACATCTAATGTAGACAGCACTAAGGAGGGTGACCAGCCACTGGATGTCTGCAGACTGCAATTTTGCACTGTTCATGTCATTCAAGGCACACAAACATGCTGAAACAACTAAAATTTAAAATTTAAACATGTAAATGACATTTCTTCCTAAAATAAGTAGCTTATCTGATAGTCTTTCTATATGGTTGCTATTGAAAATGAAGCTGTCAAGCAAGTGCAATTGGTGATTAGGGACTACTGCCCTCAGGCAGTGTGGAAAGGGTCAGCTGATTTTGGATGCTGGGAATATATTGCCAAAAGCCTGAGACTGGCCTCAGGGCATAGAAAGGGGCTTCATCTGCAGCTATAGAGTTCCAGGGACTGTTTTATTTGATGACATAGATAATTTAAGTTTGATTAAGTGGATCTAGACTATGAAACTCATGTAGAGACAATTCAAGCTGCCACTTAGGAAGGAATAATGAAAAGTTGCCTAGGGAAAAAAAAAAAAAAAGAAGTAATGAAAAGCTTATAAACAACAGTTTTTATGTCAGATGATTTTGTACATCTGCTGATTTTATACCAGTATATTTGCTTTGGACTTTTTCCCTACTTTACCCTTCTTCCTGTGTGACTTCTCCAATCTAAACACACTCTGGAAATTGTTAGCTGTTGCCCCTGGATCTGGTAGTTCTTAGTTTAGACTGAAAGGAAGGTTATTAGTCCTACATAGTTTGTACAAACATCCAGCTGCAGCTAAGCACTGTATAAATAAGTCTATGCATTATTGAGTTTCCAGTGTTGTGTACGGTTGTTAAATAGCATTTAAGCATGTGAGTTTTAATCTAGTATTAAAAAGGTAATTGTAAAGTAGGAAATAAAGTAGTGATCTAAATTAAAAGAATATTTACTGCCCTTTAAAATTAATCTGTGTTGCTTATTATACTAAGACCAGGAGAAGAACAATGTTAATTTCTGTTCATTCAATTATGTAAATTATGTTCATTATGTACCATTTGCAGCACATTCCTGTAAGCCCTTTAAGTTCTTACATTGAATTCAATACTAATTCAGAACTAGCTGAAATCAAAGGGGAAATCTGCATCGATTTCAGTTGTTATAGATCAGACTCTTGATACCAACATCTGAAACCTGATAATACACCAGAAAAAAAAACCCTTAATAATTAATTTTTGATTTGGTCATCTGCATTTGAAATTGTGGGTCTAATTAAAGGACAGATAAACACTCTATGTGTTTATCTTTATCTTGGTTTTGAGTTATAAGCTAGATGACTTTTAAGCTTAGGTTAACTTCTGTTTTAAATCAATTTTGTTCTACTTTAATAAGCTTGATAGAATTCCAGAATGGTTAAGAATTTTATATTTGGATGAACTAACATTTAAAGAACACGGGTTTACTTTGTAGAACTGAAATGATGTCGTGTCTAGACTCTGTTTTATGGAAGTATCTTTTTGTGTGTGGCCATTTTTGCAATAACATGTGAATTCCTTTTTCTCTAGTTCCTAATGTCAGCCGAAATGGAGATCCTTTTGTACAAACGTCAATTGTGGAAGCAATTGCAACTGTTGACAGAGCAATAAATTCAACACGTACACATCTGTTTGACAGGTATCTCCTTTTTTTTTTTTAATTAAGAGATCAGAATTAATTTTGTATATACTAGAAATAATGGCAGATTTATTAAACAAGAAACCATTTTGTTACTTAAAAGACATTGTTAGTGTATGGTTGTTTCTGAGAATACTAACAGTTTAACATGTAAGGATTCCTATTGTTCATACACTCCTGCTGAGATCTCTGTTCACTGCAGCAGTTCTTCTGCTGAGATAATGTATATTAAAATGCTATTAAATATTTAATTACTACTAAATATTTAAATTTTTATTATTTTATTGAACTTTTTTCTTCTTGGTTTGCCTTCCGTTTTGAGATGAGTAACCAAGGTATGTACTAATCATGTTGCTGAACATTTATATGATTTATATAGTGTTGTTGTTTTGTAACTCATGTGTACTCTTACTATTTTTTTCCAAATTATCTATCAGTCGTCCTCGTTCTCCAAATGATTTGCTAGCCTTATTTCGATACCCAAGGGACCCATACACTGTTGAACAAGCAAGAGCTGGGGAAATATTTGAAAGGACCTTACAGCTTATTCAAGATCATGTACAAGATGGTCTAATGGTTGACCTGAATGGAACAAGTCAGTATTCTTTCTTTTTTTTTTTTTCTGTTTTGACATGTATTTGCCTTTTATTCATTATACTTCAGGAGACATTAATTTTCTGAGGTTTGGTCCCAACTACAGAACCATTACATTGGAATCAGGAAGTATTTGACTTTGCAAAACTTTACCAAATTCCATCCTTGGTTTGCACTTTGTTCACTGTATAGCTCTGAGCTCTCCAAGTGGAGTGTTTTTTCTCACACTGACATATCAGGAAAAAGTTCAGATTCTGATTCTTCTGCTGGTCAAACTTAGTGTAATGGAAGTGCATAAAGTATCCTGTATGTTAATTCTCTGTGTGTTTATTTATTCGGATCATTGTCTCACAGCAGAACAGACTTTTCTGTTGTGTGGTAAAAATAAGCAGTGTTTTGTTCCTGTTTCTTTAAGAAAAAACATTTAATATCAGTGTGCCTTGGCAAGGAGAAAATATGACATAACAAGAAAGATTTGTATACCTTACAATCCAGAGTTTCTGCATGTACCACAATAGTATTCAAAGAATTATTTGCTACTTTATAAATGAGTATCAAACTAAGCTAATTGCTTTGTTTAACACTGACATGATGTAATGAGAAATACAGTTCTTGTTGCTTTTTATAACTAGCAAAAAAAAGTGTGAGGTTTAATTTCTGCCTTTTAGGTATTGGATTCCAGTCAAACTCATGAAGTCCAGCTGGAGTACATACAGCTAATGTGTGTAGATATATGGGTGGATAGGCTTGAAACATAGGTTTGAAGCATTTGGAAGTAATGATAGAGTTTTAGGAGAGCTTTTGAGACTTGAGACAGAGCCAAAAACTACACTGACAATCTAGAGGAAATACTTTTACTCATTAGATTCTTTTTGATGTTTATAATTGAGTATTTATTGTAACTTCTGAAAATTTTAATAGTTACCATGAACTATCAAGTATTTATAAGACCAAAGATAACAAGCTTTGTGGTGTACTGTCACATTTGCTAGTAAAAGCAGCTTGTTACTCATTATTAGAGCCCAGTAGATAGATCTTGATGAATTGTTTACCACAAAAACTTACTCAAAATTCTTTGAAGGCTGATGTATTATAAGAGCCACCCCATTTGGTTTGGTTCTCTGATTAGATGCATATGCAAGAATATTGAATATATATGCTATAAATATGTAGTGCTAGCAATATATAAAATGTGATGTGTGAAAACTGGTTGACTAGGATTCATAATAGTGAAACACCTATGATTTACCAAAAACTGGCATTAAAGCCAAGGGATACTAGTTAATAAAAACAAAAATAGGCAAGTTTTTGTGATACTGGAAATTCTGTTTGCGACCAGATCTTGCTTTTTTAGACCTACAGAATCCAAAGAAACCTGGCTTTTAGGGAAACTTGAATAGTAAAATAAATCTGTTTTCATTTAAATTGCCCAATACTCCAATTTTTTAATAGTAATTTTTGTCCTTATTTCATTTTATTTTGAAATACAGAGCCAAATGAAAGGTGTTATTTAGTACTTTAGCATTGAGAACAGTTGAGAAATGTGACAGTTTCCCAGTCAGAAATTTGTTGTTGTTGTTGTTGTTGTTGTTGTTGCAAAACCTTTGAATATCCCAAGGAGAGACTATGGAGCCAAATTCTCCTCCGCAGTGTCAGACTGTATAACAAAGGGAATGGCCATTAATGGAGGTTCAGATTAGATATTAGGAAGCAGTTTCTCACCAGAAGACCAGTGCAGCACTGAAACAGCTAATCCAGAAAGGTGGAGGAGTCTCAGACATGCAGGTTTTCAAGCCTGCTGGACCAGGTATACAGGTGGAAACAGTTCTACTTCTAGCAGGAGCTTGGTCTGGATAAGAGTCCCTTCTAACCAATATTTCTATGACTCTATGAAACATCTTCCTTGCTTCAAAAAAAAAGGTAATATGTGAATTGAGCTAGCCAGCTTCTAAGGACTGGAAATGCCCAGCACCCAGCCATTTAGAGAGCAGAGGCAGAGTTAGTACCTACAATGGGAGAGGCAATTAAGGGTTAGCAACTGGCATCAGAAAGCCAATATCTAATCCATCATGAGATATTACATCCCACTTGAGCTTCTAAAGAGAGAACCTGAGCCTTTTAATTTAGTTCTGAAGGTCATTCCACCCAAAAGGTTCACAGTTGAGTTTTACTCACAACTTGATTTCAGAAGTGGGGGTGACAATCAGGATAACCACAAATGTTTATTTGAATGAATAATTATCATAAGCAAAGAACTCCATAATGAATGATGATCATTTAAACAGGAGTGTTATTATAAAGAAAATAAGTTTTCTGGGTGTAGTTCTGGAATTAAACTGCCCTGGTAGCCAGGATATTTTAATATGCTATCAATTATATCCTCAAAGTGTGTATTTTGCTGCATTACCCAGTGGCACTTACAGGTTTTGCTCTGTGGTTTGGTTTTTTTTTTCTTCCTAGTATGGAATATTCCATAAAATAATTTCTGTATGTCTACATGACCATGTTAGCTTTGCCTAATGCAAGCACTAAATCTCTGATATCTTTTCTTTGACTTGTAAACCATGTGGAGCACTCATAGCCTGAGGCTGAAAACTGCTGCCCTGGCTGAGCATGGGTCCTGTCCCAGCTGGGCAACTTTGAGCAACCCTTTGTCTTTCAAGGCAAAGACAAGGCTGGGCTTTAGGTAGTTTGTTTGCAATTGCCCTGCATTGTGGAAGTTGGCAGAGAGCCAGCTGTGCCTAGCAGGTGTTTATGTGCTGAATTTAGATGAAGACCATTGTCTTTGCAGGCACACTGGGACTGAGCTCAGGACTGAAAGTAACATTTCCCAACTGTGTGCAATTAACTGATACCGACCTCTTGCAAAACTGCATTCAGTTCATATTTTTGAATGTTTGCCATCATGCTAGGAACCCCTGAAGCCTGTGGGAGCACAGTACCCCTCTACACTCACTCATTTCCTTTTTTCCTTTTGCCTTATACTGCTTGTTTGGTTTTATTCCTGTCTGCAAGCTTTCCAGATCAAGATTCATGGTGGTGTATGATGGTTTCTAGTTAGCTAAATGTACATCTACACTGCCAAATACTCTACCTCCGGGACTTTCTCCTGGTTCCTGGAACCTTGTTCATCCACATTCTATATCCATTAGTCACTCATGGTGTGCCTGTTGCTTTGGACCAGTGGCTCCTTTTTGAAGTTGTCCCCACTTACTGTGCTTTGGTATGATTTGTGATAGGGTCTTCAACAATGTGAATTTTTTTCAACTTCAGTGAAAAATTGGGCCCAGGCCCACATTCAGTCCAGGAGTACAAAGTAAAGATTTTCTGAAACCTTCTCCTGGATACAGTAGGCATGTTTTACTCAGCAGCAAGAATTTCACTTTACTGAGACATTTCTGTTGGTATACACAAGTTGATAATGTAGATGTAGCCAGAATTTTTCCCCCAAAATTAAATCCAAATGTTATGAAGTAAAAATCACTTTTACAGTTATTCCTAATAGGCAGCAAGGACAAGGCACAGGCTGACTCTTCTACTATTTGCAGTCAGCCAACACTGTACTGGGAGACCTTATGGTCTTCAGTCCTTCCACATGCCATCATACCACAACAGAGATCATGCAGTGTGTAACCGTAGTTTGGGGTTCTAAAAACATAACTCTAATGAATTACAGTATATATTTTGTTGGTATTATTTTTCTATGAACTGAGAAAAAAATACAGGAAAATGATAAGTATGTTTTAGTCCCAGAGGTGAATGGTGTGGATTGCAGAGGAAATCTGTGCCAAATGCTACACAAACACTACTTTTGTATGGAAACTCGTCCAGCGTAATGTGAATATGAGTTACTCCAGAACATTTGTCCTAGAGATCATTCCATGTTTGGCTCTATTGCTGGTAGTTATTTTACTTTCTCATGGCTTTTTTTTTTTCCTTAAAATTTGCAACTTTCACTGTAATAAAGCAAGACAAAATAGTATTGTTCAGTGAATGAGCAAGTCTCAAAAGCTAAAGTCTTGAAGTCCATTCAAGTGTTACTGACATTTTTTGAAATGCTTTTACTAACATGAGGAAAATGTTCTATTTGTCTCAATATGAGGCTTTTATTTCTGAAAATATCTCTGCCTTTCTAAGTGACCAAATTAGCTGCTTTTGTGATAATTTTGTAAAAGTTGCACTTGAATCGGCATTTTAGAAAGTATCCTCCTGACCTAGCGGTAATGAAGTTGTTCAAATGACTTAATGCTAAAATCTACATATATGATTATTGCTGTCCTTATCTAAAAATAGGGATGTTTAATCTGGTGGGAAATGTAAAATTAAAAAAAAAAAAAATAGCATTTCAAATACATTCGTGATCTGTGGGGAGACAGTGAGCCTAAGAATTCTCTGATAGTTTTCTTTCTCTGTTTTCTCTTTCAGGTTATCACTATAATGACCTTGTATCCCCACAGTACTTGAATCTGATAGCCAATCTCTCAGGCTGTACAGCCCATCGACGAGTGAACAACTGCTCTGATATGTGCTTCCACCAGAAGTACAGGACACACGATGGAACATGCAACAACCTTCAGCATCCCATGTGGGGCGCTTCTCTTACAGCTTTTGAACGCCTGTTAAAGTCAGTCTATGAAAATGGCTTTAATTTGCCTCGGGGAATCGAACCCAGAAGACTCTCTAATGGCTACGCACTCCCAATGCCTCGCTTGGTTTCAACTACTCTGATCGGCACGGAAACCGTGACTCCTGACGACCAGTACACTCACATGCTCATGCAGTGGGGTCAGTTTCTTGACCATGACCTTGACCTCACCGTGGCTGCACTAAGTGAGGCCAGGTTTTCAGATGGTCAGCATTGCAGTTCTGTTTGTACAAATGATCCTCCATGTTTTTCAATCATGATACCACCAAATGATCCCAGAGTTAGAAATGGTGCCCGCTGCATGTTTTTCGTACGCTCCAGCCCAGTTTGTGGAAGCGGCATGACATCTCTCCTGATGAATTCTGTGTACCCACGAGAACAGATCAACCAGCTCACTTCATACATTGACGCGTCCAATGTGTATGGCAGTTCGGACCACGAAGCGCTAGAAATCAGAGACTTGGCAAGTCAAAGGGGTCTTCTGAGGCAGGGCATTGTACAGAGATCTGGCAAGCCCCTTCTTCCATTTGCCACTGGCCCACCGACAGAATGTATGAGAGATGAAAATGAGAGCCCAATACCCTGCTTTTTAGCTGGTGATCAGCGCTCCAACGAGCAGTTGGGTCTTACCAGCATCCACACATTGTGGTTTAGAGAGCACAACAGAATTGCCACAGAGCTACTGAAACTCAATCCTCACTGGGATGGTGACACAATATATCATGAAACACGCAAAATTGTTGGTGCAGAAATGCAACACATAACATTTAGCCACTGGCTCCCTAAGATCTTTGGAGAGGTAGGCATGAAGATGCTTGGCGAATATAAGGGTTATGATCCCAGTGTTAATTCTGGCATAACTAATGAGTTTGCAACTGCCGCTTTTAGGTTTGGTCACACACTCATTAATCCTTTTCTGTATCGACTGGATGAAAACTTTGAACCTATTCCACAAGGCCATCTACCTCTTCACAAGGCATTCTTCTCTCCATTTCGGATTGTAAATGAAGGAGGCATTGATCCACTTCTAAGGGGATTTTTTGGTGTTGCTGGTAAGATGCGTGTCCCCTCACAATTACTCAATACAGAATTAACAGAAAGACTCTTCTCCATGGCACGTACTGTGGCTTTAGATCTGGCAGCTATGAATATTCAGAGAGGCAGAGATCATGGAATTCCACCCTACCATGATTTTAGAGTTTACTGTAATCTTTCTTCAGCTCAGACTTTTGAAGATCTGAAAAATGAAATTAAGAATCCTGAAATCAGGGAGAAACTTAGCAGGTGAGCCTGAGGTGAAGAAAAAGTCAATTATCTAAATGTGCATGCAAAAACCATATCTGAATGTCTTATCTAGAAGAAGATACTTGGTAATGGGATTTTTAAGAAACTTCCATCAGTACCAGAAAATAGATGTTAACAATTTCCACATTCAGATAATTTCTTTACTTCTACATCTCTGTGATCAGTAAGAATATATACAGTATATATATACAGTAATATATACTGCATGTGTTCATGAAATTATTAATTTGAAATGTCTAGTTTTGTAAATGCTGTTAAATATGAATGCTATTTCACTGTAAAGTCATATTAAAAGCCAGCTTTGTGCATCAATTCCATTAGTTCTGTACAGTGAAACAAATGTCAGTATTGTCCACTGTCACATTGTCATGTGGACATCCTTCACTACCAGTAATCAGTTCTTCTTTAGAGATTCAGTGTTTGAAATTAAGTCTACATCTACCTGCCACCCCTAGCTTATTTGCTCAGAATTAAAGACAGAGAATTAGTCTCAGCTATAGCAATATAAAAAGGGTGTACAGATGCACAGGAAAGAGAAGCTATAAAAAAGAAACAATTCTAAGAAATCAGAAGGAAGCTGCTAGGAGAAAAAAAAAATTGCAGGCTAGACATGCAGACCCACATGGTGTATGCAACCTGCATTGCAGGATTTCTTGTGCATACACTCACAGCTTGTTCTCAAAAGATGCAGTGCTGTCACTACATTTTTTCCTGTGAGTTGTTTGTATCTCTTAGCTTCACCTTGTACTGATTATTTTGTAAATATAAAATATTTGTTATTCAGTATTTGTATTTTTCAATTTATAGGTTGTATGGCTCCCCACTGAACGTAGACCTATTTCCTGCTCTAATGGTGGAAGACTTAGTTCCAGGGAGTCGACTGGGGCCAACTTTGATGTGTCTGTTAAGCACACAGTTCAGGCGTATTCGGGATGGAGACAGGTACTTTAAAATACCATGGAAGCCAAAATGAATGTTAACTTAAGGATGCTTAATAGCAATTGCAACATCATGTTTCCAAAACAAACTCCATTTTATGTTAATTTATTATTTTGAAATATAACTGAAAGGATGAAGAATACATGTTCAAAACATTGTTAGGAGCCATGATTCTTTATTAATTCTGTTGCTTTTAGTGGTGAATGTCATACTGACCCCCCAAAGACACAATAGCCAACACGTGTTGAGTTTCCTTTTGCCAGATATTCAAGTCACTTAACTTTTTGAAAAAGCGCATAATGCTTCTCTTATTGTAATTGAGTTATTTTATTAGCAAAGAAATTGTGGTTGTTATTTAAGCGTAGTACATTTGTAACAGTAGCACTCTGTATATATAACCCCTATGGATACTACAATACAAGCAGTTTATGCACCAAATAAGTATTAAAAACAAACAGGATAATCCAAAGAGCACAATTTGATAATTGGTTTTAAATTACTTTAAATTATAATTCTTTAAAGTAAAAATACTTTAAATGTATGCACATTGTAAGCAATTTCTCATTTTCAGGTTTTAGAATACCTGAAATAAGAGAATTATAATTTCTCTTGTCACAGCTGCCAGATCTACTTTGCACACTTTCAGCACACTTGCTCAGCATCTGAAAATCAATGTTTCCCTCATATTAACATAATTTGTGACCTATAATCCTGTTCTTTTCGTGGTGTGAGAGTAAATAGGCTGATTAATTCAATCCTAATGAAAGGAAAACAGAGGAAGAATTAGGAAATTAGATTTGATTCTCTTTATGTAACGTTATTTTATTGAATCAAGTTATTAAACTGCTACTTAGCATATTATAAAGGCTTTTTCATTTTTGTAGTCAATAACCCAAACCTTTTTCTATGCTGTTTTAAAAGAATCCCCAAACTTTTTTACATAAAATATGTTTAGAAATAAAGCTGTGAAGCACAGAACTCTCGTGCCTGGAGGCAGAGAGAGTAAAAGGGGAAAAAATATATGCAGTATGAGCTCCAGGTTACTGGTGACAAGTACCTGTTTGTGTCACAACAGGGTATCTATACTGCTGTGTGTTTATATATGTTTGCATTTTTTCAGCAAAAGCACCTTTTCCTCTCTTGTTTTGTTTTGTTTTCTGATACAACATTCAGAAACTATAGGAAAACACTGAATATTTAGGAAAGGGGAATCTGCTGTTCAAGGAATACAAATATTTAGAAGCAACATGTCCGCAAATAGTAAAACATTATCAGACATAATGAAAGCAACTCTAACTTCTTTGAAAAGCCTTTTCAATGGGCAGAGGAGCAAAGCTGGTGTGCAAAGCAAATGTGTCTGTGCATGAAAAAGGAGTGATATTTGAAGGGAGCCTAATTTCATGTGAAGATGGAAATTTGAGAATCGATTGTAGTACTTGGAAATTAATTGGCCACTGTTCAATACTCTATGAAAATTATATACTAAATAGGTAAAATGGAATTTCTTGATCATTCTTCTAAGTTTACTACTGGTTTTGATTTTTCATAAAGTTTAAACAGCCTCTTTTTTTT
>VZRH01002609.1:2023497-2102049 GCA_013397555.1 Urocynchramus pylzowi
TTGATTTGTTTTGGTTTTGGTCTTAGTTTTGGTTTAAAATAGGTGGGGGAAAAAGTATCAGTATTGATACAGCTTTGGGACATAGTAAAAATGTCCCAGTGAGCAGTTCCTATGTGTTAGAGTGGTACAAAATGTTTTCAAATTCTGGACAGTAACTCAAGAAATTTTCTTTTCCATGTAAAGATTGCTTTTTTATAGTAATGTATTATTTATATTTGATATTGATAACAGGCTTTTAGCCCTTCATGTATGAAAAATGAACTATTTGAAACCATAGTGTTTCCTTCTTGAATATAATGAATTAACTGAGCATGTATGAGAAAGTCCCTGAATCAATATAGTCGTGAAAATAGTTTAACAGAAAAAAAATCATTAGTGAATTAAATAATCTCACTTATCTGATAGTAAACTAGAAATAGATTAACTGTTCTTCTAATCTCAGCAATTCCATCAAAAGATTTTCATGACCATAAAAAAGTTGCCTAAAGAAAGAAATTACGGTCATTTAAGTTTCTTACTTAAAAGAAACCTTAACTTGGTAGACTGGTGCCATTTTAGAAGTCCCGAGATACTAAAGGCATCAAAATGAGACTAGAAGAGAAATCAAATAATTTCTTGAAGATTTAATCCCTTTCAGAGGGTCAACATGATGCCAGCTAGTGCTGAAGTGATACCAGGAGCTAAAATTTTTGCTTTTGGATAAGTCCCTTGATAGAATGTTGAGAACAGGCTTTATGAGATAATTCATTTCATTCTGAACACAGTATTGAAATATCTTTGAAAAACTGCCACTTGTTTCTTTTCACTAGCAGACTTGTCTTTTCTGTGAGATTACAGGTTATGGTATGAAAACCCGGGTGTGTTCACGCCTGCTCAGCTCACTCAGATCAAGCAGACATCTCTTGCCAGAGTTTTGTGTGACAATGGTGACAACATAACCAGGGTACAACATGATGTCTTTAAAGTGGCTGAATTCCCACATGGATATAGTAGCTGTGAAGATATTCCTAAACTGGACCTCAGGATGTGGCAAGATTGCTGTGAAGGTCTGTATAGAGTTGGATTTGGGAGCAGTGAGGTCTGTGCAGTTTGTTAAGTGTCTATTTTAAGAAGATATTTTACTATTTGTGGGGTTTTGTTAAGATACTACAAATTCTAATCTGAAGCATAGCTCCTGTTAAGTGGGAAATCATTCCATATTCTATAGTAAATAAACACCTCATAAAAATAGCATAGATTTGAGCTTTGCAAGGTGTAGATAATTCCTTACTTGTTTTCTTTCTTTTGTGGATAAATATTCTTGTTCATTGACATCTCCTTCAAAAGTTAGAAGCATGTGGTAATTTGTTTTTTCTGAAAAATAAGCTTTTTTTCTCCCAAAATAGGATTTGTTTAGCTGCATGGAGCACAGGACACTGCTTGGTGGCCTGTATGTTGGCTTCTGTCTCACAGATTTTCTGCGTGGCCTCTCTTCAGCCATCTTCACATCAGAATTCTCTGCAACTGTTACATAGTTAGAATCGATTCCCAAGAGAATCTTCTGGATCATGCAGAATGATTTTCAGTAGCATCAACAACAAAATGCTTCAGACAATGACCTCTCTTTCTCAAGTTCTCCTTGACAATGTTGTTATCATTTTCTTTGGACAAAATTCAAGTGACATGCTCAGGCTGTAAAAGTATATTCAGGAATTTTGGGAGCTTTGCTCTTGAACTCTGACTATTGAGAAATTGCTGTCAAACAAAGTTCTAGTGTGAAAAGCCTTGCTCTTATTTGAGAGGATGAGGGTAGTATCGGCCAATATTATTAGAATCTTATAATTTCCCTAATATATTTCAATACTAATACCTTGTAGATTTTCTGGTTAAAGGTATCCAGATCTGTGTTCTTCATCCTTTCTACAGATTCTCTTGAGTTTACTACTGCTGAGTAGGATATTCAATATTCTGTTGAAAGAAATGCATGTATAAAGAACTGGTGGATTTCATTTTTGAAAGAAGTCACAATCTTCCACTAGTGTCTTGTATATTTAACTCTTTTGGTAAGATATAATTGTCCACAATGACAAAGTTCTTTTGTGATACGGCTCAGAATTCAATACAGAAGGTAAAAGTTAAACTGATGGAGGATGTCTCTTTAGTCTACTACAGATACAGTAAATACTGAGGAAGGATTTATAGTCATGTGACTGTACCATGAGAACAAACTCAGATATCATTAACAATTAAAAAGGTAGATATTTACCATACAAAGTTACTGCATAACTTAGCTTTTAAACTGATTACTGTATTCTCTTTTATCCAGTAAACAAGTCTTTAAAAAAAAAATCACTCTCTAAGAAAATTTTTCCTTGGAAGACTCTGTTCAAAATGTCAGTTATCAGTGTGAGACTAACAGAAATAAATAAATTTCAGTAAGATCTTGTACAGTATTCCCCATATACAATATCTTTCAGGCCTTACTCTAATTGTTACGGCTTTTTTTTTTTATTGGTAGGTTACTTGGGTTTTTTTAAACAATGTTTACCAGGTTTGCCATTCCCAAATTAATTATAATAGTTTCTAAAAAGCTAGACATGATTGACACATTGTAATTTTAATACAAAGTCTTCCAGAATCCCTTCAAAAATTCCCTGACATATGCCAGAAACATTGGAAGAAAATCTATTATCACCTTTAAATGCTTTACCATAAATAAAGCACATTCTTCTAATTCAGGATAAGTTCACTTTGCCATGGTTCATGAAGCTTGACAGACAGTTTCCCAAATACATTTTTTATATTGATTTGTAAAAAAGATAAAGCTGTTCTGAGAAATTATGTGTTGATTCTCTAAATGTTATGTTGTCACTGAGCCCTTTAGAACAGATGTTATCTTTGGAAAGACTTTAGAGTATTCTTGTGTTCAACAACCCAGTTTGCATTTTCATCCAAGAAAGTTGCTACCAGAGAGTACCACTGCATGCAGCACAGTTAGACAACTGTCAAGCAAAAGAAAGGGTAAATAAGTACTGTTTTGTAAAAAAATTCCTAATTTTTTCCCCTTTTTCTGAACTCCTGAAGCCTTGAAGTGGTTAATGAAGACAAAGTGAAGTGTGCATGACTTGAACAGCTTTCTTGCATGGATGAATGACTGTGACATTTTCTATGGGAATCCAGTTTAAGTAACTGATGTAAAAAATTTCTTTCCTTCCATAGCCACCGCTCCTCTGAGGTGGGGCATACACTCAGGAACAACATTTACTTTGAGTTAAATACATTAAAGGGGCTTGTTTATTTAAATTTGTTATTGTTCATTATTTAAAAGAAAAAAAAATTAAACCCTTCTCCAGATTTAAAATGCTTCTAATGATTTTAAAATTAAAATCATCCTAAGTTTAAATTTCAAGTACAGAATATTGCTCATTGCCCTTTATGTATGTTTCATAAGTGACCCATGTGTTCAGCTGTTTCAGCCTGGTTACAAACACATCTGGTTTTGTTGTCCTTCCTGTTTTGTTTAAAGTCAAAATACTTTTCCATATGAAGAATAGAAAAATTTCTTAGTTATAAAAATCTGCCTTGTAGATTTTTTGAGTAAAGCTAGTATTACTTCTTACAAAGCAAAGAATTATTCCTCTTTATAATAATAATAAAACCAGATTACCTTTAGATTTCAGTTGGCAGATCACACAACAGAATTGCTAGTTTATGATGGCAAAAAGTAGGAGTTCCACTGAAGTGCAGAAGTTTTCTTCTGTTTTCCTTCACTTTCTACCTTTCTTTGTCTTGTCAGAGATAATGAGTAATTACTGGATTTGCTGCCGCTCTTTATTTGTGCAAAGAGCACTTGAGCTTCAGATTTTCCAAACAAGAAACTGTTGATGATTTATTTTGGGCTCTCTAGTGAAAGAAGTGTATTTTGAATCTGTTTTTTTTAAGTAATCAGTGTATGATTTCATGATTACTCAAATGTGAATCTTTTAAAGTTTCACACTTTCTGGGTTTTTTTTTTTTGTTTTGTGGAAGTTTTTTTGTAAGTTAAAATAAAAAATGTCTTTAACCTTTTGTTTTATGTCAAAACCCATGAGGTTTCACATGGACCCAGGAGGACAATGGACAATGAGCCTGGAGGAAGTGATTCAGATAAGATGCAAGTCATCCTTATAAGTGTAAACTGATTTGGAAAGATTTTTCTTAACTATTTCTCAGTTTGTGAACAGCCCATCTCCTCTGTCAGATATTGTTCTTTCTCATTGTTTGTTTGTTTAATTCAGGAATAATACAAATATTATTTGTATTATACAAATTATGATCAGTCTTTTAAATCCCACTGAATTTCATTGGGAGTTAAGACACATTCTTAATCTGAATTCTTTCAGTAGATTAGACCTATATTTATGAACTCTTGTATTTTAGGACCAGAGGAACAATTATGCTGTCTATTGCTTCTCTACTGACAACATTAATCTCTTACTATGCTCTTCTCATTATACCCTTTAATCTTCAATGAGAATACTAAACAGCACTGGGCAAAGCACTAAATTCTATGGAATATAGTGGAAATAACACTTAAAAATGTTAACAGAAATCTCTGTGTGAGACTGGAAGTTCTTTTTTGACAAGGGATATTATTCACCAAGAACTCCTCAAAATACCACAATGGTGTGATTTATGCCTGAGAAGGTTTTGTCTTTACCCAGAACTTGTATGTTTTGGTCAGGTCATATATTTTTGCTTTCTACATTGAAATTTTATTTTTACATTTAAATTTACTTTTAAAGACAGTGTCTGTTAGCTTAGTAACAATTCATTCTCTGCCAGGCTACTAAAATTAAGTTCCAGGGTCTATAATTATAAGGATGTTATCCTTTTTATCTTTGAGTGGAAGTACATTTAATATCGTCCAGTGTTTTTGTATGATTACAAGTTTTACGGAGAGAATCAATATTTTTATTTCATCCAAACCAAAAATATTTTATCTTTCTTAGGTATCTGTGATCCATTAAATACAATTCTACATTCATAAACATAAAATAAGGAGACTTAAGTTATGACATTGCTTTGTCTTTGCTACCAGGAGTTTCATGCCAGTAGTTGCCATCCCTTGTGAAGAGCAACCGGGAAGCAATAGGCTTCAGTAGTGTTTAAATTCAAACTCCTCAATGAGTTGCCAGATCTGTCCAAGTTCCACTGCTGGCAATAAAGAGACGTCTCTGGAGGACAGTCAGGCTGCAGCCTTGACTTATGTCACTGTTCATTGACTCTAAGATCAACATGGTTAGGAAAGCATCCTAATTGAAGTGTCTCAGTTATTTCTGCAATTCTAGGCAGCTGGAGGATTTCCTTCATTCCTGTGGACTGTTGCTGCCTTTTAAGACAGTGTTGACTTCACAGTCTAGTGGGCAGGACAGTTCTTAGGGTCTTTATTTTAAAAATTTCCATGGATTTTCATTCTGTCTGAAATTACTTTTTCTTACTTACTGATCAAATCTTACTGATTTGTACTCAAAAAGCTGCATGATTTTGATCTTCAAAATCCCCTAACTAGTCCTTTTTAATTTTTCCACTGGAGAGGTTGGATTTACTTTGGTTTGGTGTCAAGAACCTAATGTTTCTCCTTTATCTGCCTGAAGACCATCCAAGACCTATTTAGATCATGAAAGCATGATATGTTTTTAAATGTCTTTAGTCTGTCATTACCTATCTATTAAGAAACTGGACATTTGCTTTCCCAACAAAATCTGACCCTTCTAGTTCTGGTAGTAGACTGATCTCAAAGCTCAGTCTGTGGGCTTTGATATAAACTACAGGAAACATCTTTGTTCTTAAAAATTCCCCAGTATATCAGCTGGCAGATGACAATCTGAGTTGTTACTTCATCTTCTACCTTCTATACATTTTCCTTTTCAGATGTTTTACTAATTTTTTACAAAATATATCTGATCTGATCTGAGCAGATTAGTGTTGAATTTCAGACCACCACATTACATTTTTGGCAGTGTTTAATTTATCTTTTGTTAGAAAGTCTTATTCAACAAGTGGAGATATGCTGTGCAGTGTGAAGGGTTGTGGCCCATTTTGGCAATAACAAAACCAGCTATTTTGATTTAGGGCTTCATTTCACATGAAAAGTCACTTTCTTATGTTGTGCAATCTTTAAGTAGCTGCTTTGTGAAAACATCTACTCAAAAAAATCATTTTACATCAGATATTTTCAGTGTTTCTCCACCCTTTTACTGGTCCCACTGGCATGTGTACAAGTTCTTAATACAAATGCTTACAGTAAAAGCAACCTAATTCACTACAATAAATCTTGGAGAATCAAACCAGTATCAAATAGATATATGAGCTTTGCTTCACATTTCCTCAGTCTTTCAAGTTGTTTTGTTTTAATCTACCATTAGATTAATTCTCCATGGCCTAGATTTTGAGGAGTCATTTACAGAGAACTAAGACTGCACTATAATTCTCAATCAGGTTTTTTATTATCCAATTTACATAATAGTTGCATTTTTAAAACCTTGTGGGAAACAGGATTTTCTAAAGATGTGGACATGGCTTCCATATACAAATAGAAATGCCAATTTCTTTATGGAAAGGGTTGTTATACATTGGAACAGGCTGCCCAGGGAGGTGGTGGGAGAGTCATCATCCCTGGAAATGTTCAAGAAATTACTAGATATGGTGTTTAGTGCCATGGTCTAGTTGACAAGGTGGTGTTTGGTCAAAGGTTGGATCTGAAGATATCAGGGGTCTTTTCCAACACAAATTATTCTGTGATTATATGTGATTCTGTAAATGGATCAGCTTGACACTTGCAATGTAACAGTAGCTAACTTCAGGAAGAAAAAACTGTCCACAGAGAAAAAGAATTCTTAGGTTGCTTTTAAACATACACTTTTTCTGCAGAAAATTAAATGGAATGGTTATAGCTAATCTGGGGACATATTCGTTAAGCTGGGGAAAAAGAAAAAGCAGAATTTCAGGTTTATTTTTTCTAATTTACTGCTACTGCTAGAATATTCTTCATTAAGAATAAAAGTTAAAAAAAAAAAAAAAAGGAGAGAGAAGAAATGTCTTGATTTAGGCTGTCTGAAAGCTGATGCATTTTGTCCTGCACCTCTCAGCAGTGACATTCCTTCCTATTGCACCTGAAAGAAAAACCAACAACAAGAGCTGGTGATTTGGCAAGTTGGCATATTTGAGTTTTGAAAAACTTGGAAAGTCAGATCTGTGTACTTAAAGCTGTCACTGAACAACATATGGTTCTCATATTTACCAGTCTAAGGTGATAAAACCTTCCCAAGATTTTGGACCTTTGTTTCTAAGAAACAACCTAGGAATGAAAAAAACAATGGGCCATTGTGTTATTGTACAAAAAAACCCCAAAAAATCTGTATTATGCAAGATGACTATAGCAGTTACTAACTAAAGCAGGATAGCAGAAACCTTTCACATATTGCTTCCAAGAGAAAGCAGAGATTTTGTGATACTCAGGAAAACTTTAAGCAACACATTTCTGAAAAAAATTCCTCTGACCAAAATTAGTTCTTTCTTCAGGAACCCTTCAGTACGATCCTTTTTCTCACCATACTAAATATAGAAGTGTCTAAGGGTGTTCAAAAATGCCTTCATGCCGAGCTTCTTACAGACACATGGGTCTGTTCCCATCTGAACCAGTTTACTTTCTGAGTGGACAGCAAGGAGGTTATGTGGGAAACAGCAGAACACACAAGAAGAATGAACAATATGTTGGCAGCAAATAGCATGTAGTTCTTTGGTGGATGCTGTTATTATAGAACAAAAGTAATGCATTTATTAAAGAATAGGACAAACCACAAGGAAAGCACAGGGAAGGGGAATTGTGGATAACTTGTGTTCAAGAATGATCTGTAGATACTGTTTTTGATCAGAATTTTATTTTTTTTTGGTCAGTCATCTTCTTTTTTTGTCTTAAATGATATTAAGCCATTAAGACAAACTTGAGATTTTCCTAACAGAGAAATTATATTTTAATATACATAAAAGTTCAACACAATTAAAATTGGTCCAAGATACCTAATTTTGTGTAATAAGAGCAACCTTCCATTTATTTCTCTAGTTGCTCATTTCAGCAGTGTTTATAGACTTGAAACTTTTGCAGTAATTTGTTTTAATACTTCAGGTATTCAATCTAAATTCCAGAAAAATACTTTATAAATGTTACTGAGTTTCTGACTTAATTTGTTTTGGTGCAAATTAAGAGAAATATTATGGAAAATGACTCCTTCCTGTGTTCAGTTGCTTTCATGGGTCATTCTGCTAATATCAGACTTAGCTGAAAATTGTCTATGGCATTCTGTATTTAGGCTTTCCCTTCAGTTTTAGCAGACTCTGCTTCTAGAAGTTGATAATGTAGTTTGTTCCTGCTTCAGCTTGGCCCATTATAACTTTTAGCTTTAAAGCTTCTGTGAAGAGAAATGAGAAAACTATTTTCTCATTGTCTCCTCTATCAAGCGCTGTTGCAGTTTTATTTTGTTTTCCTTTTCTTTCTTAAGTGGGACTCTTTCCAAATACTCACTGTGTTTGAAAGGCTAAATAAAGTGAACTGGAAGAAAGGCATACTTCATCCTGCCAAGACGTCCTCTTTGGATCTTAGGAGAAGATTTCTGTCATAGCTCATTTTCAAGCTTAAGATTTTTGCTCTGTGGTGGAAGGAGTTGTAGGGTCTGGTGATACATTCAGATTCCTCAGATTTGGAAATTAGACTCATCAACCTATAAAGCATGTCTGAAAATTTGGAATTAAATTGAAAATTCTCCTTCAGATGGTAAAAAAAACCAAATAATAATGGCTGGGATAGATGAGGTACCCACAGTATGGTTTTTCTGTCATTGTTTTTCTTCATATGTAGCTGCCCTGTTTACCCAGAAAATAATTAAAAGCCAAGAGAGTAAAAAAGTTCAGAAGTGAAAATAATAGTTACATGAGTTTGTTAAAATTACATGTATTCCTTTTTTTCACACTAAAAAGCTGGTCTGTGGGTAATCACATTCCCTGCATCTAACTAGTTTAAATATGCTATCACTGAGATACATTAATCTGCCATCAACCAGTTCCAGGGGGATCAGACTGAATGTATGACTTGCCTTTACCAATAAAGTAAACACTGAAAACCCATATTAATATTGTAACTGCTGAAATATGCTGTAGTTTATGTGTGATTTCTTGTCTGTTTTCAGACTGTAGAACCCGAGGACAGTTTAATGCATTTTCATATCACTTCCGGGGAAGACGTTCTCTTGACTACAGCTTTCAGGAGGACAAGCCCCTGAAGAAAATGAAAATGTCCAAATCAGTAAGGTGAGACTGGTTTTTTTTTTAAATAATTATAAAAAACCATTTGTTTTCAAAATGGAATGAAACTGAACAATTTCTTTAAGAGCACGTGCCACATTTTTTCCAGTTCCTGCTTTCTCAAATTTATGATAGATATATTTTATTCTGACACTTCTACATATCTACTAACAATAAACCACTTTTTGTTCAAGCTCAAATTTGTGTAAAACTCTTTGTGAGTAGCATAAGTATAGTACTTTTGTTCTTCCTGCAGTTTTCATGAAAAAAAATCACTAATGAAATGTAATTTGAGGATTTGAAATGCCACATTTCTACAGTGCCTGCAGTAACTAAATTTATCTAAATTATTTCATTTCCTATTTGCAACTTCTAGATTCTCCTGTAAAAATAGGTGGATACCAAATGTTGATTTCAATTTCATAAAAATTTGTGATAATGGCAAGGATTGCTTCTGGTACCAAAGTACTTCAAGCAGGAATGGAGAACAGCAGTGCTAATAATATTGTTTATAACTCCCTAATCCTCAAAATATAGCAAGGAAGTGAATCACAGTTTGAGTCACAAATTATCAGCTGCACAGGGTCCCTGTCCTTTCATGGGAATGAAAACTTAAGTATGAATTAGTGACATGAGTTCTGCTCAGACCATTTCTTGTGAAGATCCTTCATGATGAACAAATTTGAGACACCTGAATTAAAGCTCTTTCTATTCAGCATGCATTCTTTTAACAAATAAAACTTTCTATTTGAGTGATGACGATGATCAAGCAGAGTCTACCCACTCTGGCAAGGAAAGCATCTAGACAGATACATAAAGAGGTAAATGAATTTCAGCAATTTCAAGTACTCTGGAGGTGTTATAGTACTTGAAGGAATACCATGATTATGTTCCACTTAATTGAGAGGAATCTGTCCCAAAATAAAAGATCCTTTAGGTGTTTAGGATTTTAGACAAGAGAAGACAGCAGCTATGGATAAGCTGGCTTATAGATAATATGAAAAGATAGGTTCCTTTGAAGTAATCCTTGAAGAAGAATGTTTTGTTCATCTTTGCAAGTGAACTGCTAGAAAAATTTACATAACAGCAATTCACTTTTTAAGGATGCTTAGTCCCATAGTTCTAAAATTGTAATAGGGGTTAAATTAAACCAAAATGAAAGCAAGAAAAAAATAAACACTTACATCTAAGTGCTAGCTTGTTTGACTGTGTTTCAGTCCAGTTACTAATTAAGACTAGAAAATAGTAGATTTACAATTCTTCATTTGTAGCATAAATAAAGCTAAAGCAGCCTCAGTCATTGAATATTCCCATGAATTCTCATGCTCAGTGTTGTATTTAAATTGCATTTGTGTGAGAAGAGTTTTTTCCTCCTTTTTTTTTTAGCTTCTCATTTTCAATAACTTGAACAGGTGGGAAAGATTAAATATTTTGTTATACAATATCAGTTGGTTTACTTGAACTTTGTCATGTTAAGTTGTTTAGAGTTCTTTTTCTCTAATTTAGATTAAAAACTATGGGAAACTAAGTAGCTTGAACCTCTGCCAGGAAGTGCTGTTTTAATTTATGCAGAAAGATTATAAATCCTGAGCTCTGATATATGAGAATCTCTTTGCCAGTTCATTCTTTGGGTATCCTTTAGCACTGAAGATGACATGTTAAGAAAATAGCAATGTCTGTAATTATTAATGGATTCAAGAATATTCAAAAAAGTAAATGGATTCAAGGATCTTAATGTAATAAGGGACTTTTAAAAATTAGTGTTATCCATGCTTTTGAATGCCTGTTTTTTCAAGTGGTACCAGATAATATATTGTTAGTTACAGACAATTCCTTTTGTTACTCTTTCTCATCAACAGATTGAATTAATTAACACAATTTAGTGTTATATGTCTGTTATGAGATACCAGATGGAAAATACTACAGACAAAACACTTTATATTTTGTGTAGTGTAAGCAGTATTGATGTAAAATGTTAGTTAAAAATATGTTCATATCTAGAAGTATTTCTCATTTATTTATGAAACCAAACTTTCTCCTTTTTAAAATCATATTTCTTAAATTACGTGTTTTGCTAACAAGCCTGTAGAGGAAGAATCTGCGGTTCAGAATGTGAAATGTGAATTTCACATTGGATGGAACACTTCTTAAGACTCTTTCACTTTAGTCTGCTTCCGTATTGGAGGATCAGGGGTGAATTTAAGGTGATGCTGTATAGTGTCACTGGTGCCAACTTTGTGTGTACCCCTGCATGAAATACACAATTTTTCTAAGTATAAGAAATTCCCTGTTACTAGTGATACTGACAGTAATCTGGAGCTCACCTGTCCTGAGTCTATCTTCAGCACCAGCTGGGCTTGTGTGCTGTTGTGGCTCATATTCCTCCTACATTTGTTCATTGCTCTTCTTTTACATTTTTGTTAGGTGTACTATAATATCTCACCAAATAAAAATGAGTTAGATGAATATTCTGACTTGGCATTCATTTGTTGCAGTTCTGTGAAACAGAATAAATATTTTCGTAATGGAACATCCGCATCCAGTGAAAATAGAAATGTACCCGCAGTGAATGACTTCAAAGAATTTGTTTTGGAAATGCAAAAAACTATTTCAAGCCTCAGAAAACAGGTAAGATGCTATCATGAACTAATTGTAGTCTATCATGGGTAATTGTAGATTTAATTAATAATGTTTTCCTAACATCTGTCTTACATTTTTTTAATATTTAGACATCTTATGCAGATAACATCCAGCACATAGTATCTCAAACAAAAACCAACACAGAAGATGTTGTGTTATTCTTTATTTCTGTGTTCTTTTGAAATCATAATGAAATATTCTACGGCTGGACCCTCTTGACTTTTGAACCTGAAGCCTTGTGTAACCATTGTATACTAAACACAAAATTAATCTTCTTCTAAAAATTTTTTTTTTAGTGTTAATAAAATTTTTTTTACCATTTGAAATGTATACAGTTTGTGTAAAGCAATTATTAAAATGCAGGCTTCATAAGAAGTAATGTGACAGACTACAGCTGTAAACAGAGTTATGATCTAGATCACTTAGAGAAGACTTTACAATGTTTGCAGGTAAACTCTATTCAGCCATAGTGGAATCCCATTTTTAAAATGTATACCAGACAAAAGTTAGTTAAAAATTCAAGTAAACATTTTTAATTAAGTTGCTTAAAAAAAAATAAAATAAAAATTCACTTACTTTCCAAAACATTTTTGACAGTTTAAATTTGTCTTTCTGTAGATGAAGCATGAAGTTTTTTTTTTATTTTGTATGCTCTAGTTGAGTATTTCAATGGTAGGAAAGATGTATTTTCTGTTAGATTTCTTTTGAAAGACTATCTCCATGTGTTTACGTGTTTCTAATCTTTTAGCATTATAAGAACTAAGTATTGAGAAGAAAAACCCAGACAAGTATAGCAAGGATTATATAGCATGTATTATAAGAGAAAAAACAGAATACTTTACACAAATAAAAACCTTTTTTGATTCAGTTGCTAACTTTTTCTAATGTTTTCAGATAAAAAAACTTGAATCACGCCTCAGTAATTCTGATTGCACTGATGAAGAGGGTAAATCATATTCCAGCAATGAAACCTGGAAAAGGGACCCTTGTACTGTGTGCGAATGCAAAGTAAGTATATGGAAATAAATTTTGTGATAGAAATGATACTTTTGCTTCTAAAACAGCAGTTCCAGTTTCATGCCTATTAATTTCTGGGTAATACTTGCAAATTTTTTTTATGGCTCTCAGGTTTTTTTTTTTCAGAAAATTATATTATCCAGATATCCCTGCCCTGGACATTGTTTTTCAATCCAGATGTTATCTATTATACTTCTATTTTCATGTATGTATAATTATATGGGTAAATTTAACTGCAAAGTGAGACACTTTTGAAAAATCCAACTAAATGCATAAAAATCAATAAAAGCTCGTCTGACATTGTTGGATTGTCATTTTCTTCTATCAGAGAGAAATTTTTAAAAAGGTAATAGAAAAATATGTTTGTGCTTGGTACCTGAACATTGGACAAAAGCGTATATGCTGCTTTATCAAAAAAATGTGGTAATCCAGAGAGTGCCTTAACCTTCTCAATGTAAGTTTATACTGAAACAGGCTATGTGGAATTGCCATATTATATATGGTTACATATGTCAGGTTCTTACAGAGAATGAATGAGAATAGTTTCTGCAATAACATGAAAAATGCATTTCTTGTTTGGGACATGTAGCTAAGTTTGTCTTTGTTCTGTCATTTTTCTCCTGGCACAGGCTGGTCAGGTTACCTGTTTTGTAGAATCGTGCCCTCCAGCTGACTGCGAAGCACCTGTGAAGGGTAAAGGAGATTGCTGTCCTGTCTGCTTACAGCAAAATACTAACAAAAAGAAGCCATAAGTCTACTTTTTAAGAATTTAGGGTTCATACTGCTCAAATCATATCAGTGCCTGCTGATGGCAAAAACAGGTAACTACAGTCTTAACAACAGCAAGAAATCAAGATTTACAATATTCTAATGGTGCTGTAACAGTATAACATAATGTATATTTTTATTTTCTGCCCATAAAGGTAAATCACAATGCAAAAATTAACAAAAGGGAAAATAGCAAACAGGTCAAAGTTAATTGTGTGTTATACTTCTCAGGTTAGACAAACTCGAACTGGTGCTACTTTAAAAGAACACTGTCGGGTAGTTTTAGGTACCCAAAATTACTGGGTTTAGGATTTATTCTAAAATGAACACTTTGTTTCCTATCTTTACTTAGCAACATTAAAAGTTTACTGTCCCTTTCTAGTACCAGTCTGTCTTGATACTTAACTTTTTGCTGTTATTTAGTAAAATGCCAGGAAAAGGAAAACACGAGGTCACTGTGCCTGAGCAATGCCGTATCCAGGCCAGTTTCTGCAAACATCAATGCATGGAAATTCTGTTAAATCACACTATCACTGCTGGGCCTGGACCAGCAAGGAAATAAAGAAAGCTACTTGACACCTTTCAACATACTTTCCTTAATTTAAGGAGCAAAATTAACCAAATTTTCAAAGCAATAAATGCTAGAATTAGTAAGGAAATATAAATAACTGTAATTGGAAGAAAGCAAAAGCAACTGAATGTGTATTATAGATGTAATTGACAGTGTTCCTCATTCTAGGGAAACATGCATGACGGAGTAGCATTTGATCTTAAAGTTTATCAGAATCCTTTTTGTCAAAACACTTATAATTGCTTGATGACATTTGTTTGTTTGTTTCATTTATTTTAAATTTTGTAACATAACCATCCAGGTCAGTTTGAAAGCATGCTTCTCTTTATCTCAGATCAGCTCATGTAATTGTATGGCCCTGTTTTGAAAATGTGAAAAGATGTCACATGCCATTTTGTATACAAAGATTTCTACTGATTCATTGTGCATGTTTATATTGTGGCACTGTTGAAAAAAGGAAAAATCAAAATCAAGCAACATGATTAATTGTCAATTGACTACATTTTCTGACAAGGTGTTTGATTTTTTTTCCCAGTTTCATTTAATGAATATCTATATTTACCTCAATATTTTTATAATTCGTGTTAAAAATGGTCCATCAACGGACTTCATCTCCCATTTAAATGTTTAACATTATAGAGTATACGTCTACACTAGCATTTCAAAGTTGTGTACTTTATAGGATGCAAACTATTTGTATTTGACCAGGAATTAGACTGAGTGAAGGACAACTATCATACCTCATTTTACGGTTTTTATTCTGCTTATTCAGAATTGATTCTTTCCCTGAATACTTAATTTGTTAGAGGTTATTGCCCTGTCCTTTAGTTGTAAGCCAGGACTTGCTAGAACCAGAACTAGTTACTGGTTATGGTTTACTGACTAGTTATGGTCTACTGACTAGTTATGGTTTACTGACTCCTGAGTTTAAGTGTTGAAATTCAAGGGGCAGCGATTTGGGTATCAAAGAAATCTGCACAAAATTAGACCTCCATATGTTAAACATTTCAGATTATGCAAACAAACTGAGTACTTAATTATTGCATGGTAGGACAAATACCTGTCTAATAACTAACCTAGCACAGCAATATGAAATCCACTATCATATTTTGGCACATAATTTGTCTGATTACTAACATTAATAATTTCTAATTTGATAAACTATTACCATGACACACATTCAAACTTTGGTGTAACTTTAAAGCTTACTACAGAAACTTTGTTTCATACTATGGTAGAAGCAAAACGTACATGTGAGTGCTGTGTTAAAGGTGTGTGGTACACATGGAATTGCAATTTATATTTTTAAGAATATTTTAATTGATTTTATATACAATGTTTTGATTTATGTAATATTCTTCTATTAATACTTCTAGAAATTGTGTGGCGAGCATGTTTGAGTATCACATGGTTCCTAGAGATTGTCATTCCTGTATTTCTTTGATACTCTGTGTTTTGTTGACTTTTCTTGAGAGTCCAAACCACATGTCTCGTCCTGTAATTCCAATTCAGATGGAGCTCCCATTGACCTATAGCAGAAATTCCTCAAAGAGGAAGGGTTGCAGAGCTAAACCAAATATAATTTAACTGTCCAAACATTTAAATAAGGCAGTAATACATCCAGCGGGTTACTACTTGCATTCTTTCTTTTCAATTTTATATTAAATAAACTTTCTCAAGATTTTCGCTTATAGGAGAAGAGAGTTTCCATTTTATACATTATAAAATAGTACCTTATATCTGATTGTTCCTTTTCTCCATCCTCCAAAGTGGGAGGTTTTCTTCATTGCTCACTGTTTACTCATATGGTATATAAAATGGGCTTAGGAGTCTGGATGTGCTTAAACAAGTGCAACACGTCTAATATTGAGTTATTTTCCACCATCCATCTGTTTATAAACCAGGTGTTTATCCACAGTGTAAAATGTAATCAGTCATGGATTGTACTAGTTCAGTTTTATTGCAGTGTCTTTAGAATCAGCGTTGATTTTAACATTTCTGAAACAGTGGCCAATGGCTAGCTGACCATTTGCTCAGTATCCACTGTGAGAATATTGCTGTAATATGATGCAAATTTTACATATTTATTTTCTTTTTTTAATGTTACCTGAAACAAAGTTGTCGTTGTTGTTATTTTAATCAGTAAATTTACCAAAGAACTGTTTGCACTGTATAATGAATGCTTTACAGTTAAAATAAAATGGGCCACATTTCCAAGTAAATTTCAAGATTTCTTCTTGTACATGTATTCTTTAGATTATTTGCTGAAGTTCCAATGTGTAGGCTTTGATAAGATTCATATTACTTATCTTAAGCAGGATTGTCATAATTAAGACTGTTTCTGAGAAGTAAGCAATGGGCTAATGAGTCATGGAGATTCAGTAGTTTATGTAATATTACAACACATAGAATTAAAATGTCTCTTCACTGTTTTCTTCTAGATGATTGGAAAAAGATATCACAGGCTTAGGAAGGATATTTAAAAATACACTTACTTCTTAGCAAAATGCATTTTTTAGATCTTAGTGCTGAACTTCTTTTTTATGGGAATGTCATGACAGTTAAATACAAACACACACAAATTTAAGCCTGTTCTTACAGTTCCTCGTGTCTCCAAATAGATCCAGTCATTACTTGCCTTCCCAAGCACTTGTTTCTACATTCATTCTTTTTTCACATCAGTTCATCAATGGATATTTAAGTTAATGCCATCTCAGCTTGAAATAAGTCTTCTGTGCAAGAGGTCTTCTTTACCTCATTTATTCTTTTTATCCTGGGATATGAATTACTGCTGAACACATGATGAGTTACTCTCATCCTTTGGTGAAGTGTTAGGATCTCTAGGATACTAGGTCAGTTCCTTTGTCAGATTTACTTGAAATTCATTTGAAGAATTTTGTGATACAATGTCACTGAAATTAATATAATTGTAAGTTACCTTATGTTGATATGGAAGAAGTTAAAGAAGGATTCCAAGAGACCAAGTTAAGAATGGTGTTCAGATTGCAGTTAATTGCACTTCACTATAGTTTATAGTTTTTCATAAGGCAAACCTAGAAAAGCAAAACTGCAATAGGTCATTTGTGTGTTTTCTAGCAGGCTGGTGAAATATACTGCTGCTCACCCACACTTAGTGTCAATTGCCTAGAAGTTTGCTGACAAACCACAAAGAGTAGACATTTAGAATAAAACCCTTGCACTGATACTGATTCGTTTTGAGGAAGACTTGGTTACATTCGAAATAAATCAAGTAATTTTTTTTTACTTTGTTATTTCTTTTAGTTGATTACAGCTAAGAATCATTTGGCTGCAGTATGATTAAAATTGTCTTTATAGGGAATGACCTCCTATAGTCATTACCTTTGTTTGTAAAATAATTTGCTGCCATAACATATATCATTATATGGTCTAAAGTATTTCTCCTCATATTTTCTTTCGAATCCTCAACTAGCTTCATGCTTTTTGCCTATAGTATGCACCAAATCAGTGATCTTTGCAAAGAGATCGTTAGACAGGTTGGACTGTTCTGTGGTTTTAGTTTGAAAAATAGATTAAGGTATCAGAAGCTGGTATATTTGACTAATTTTCTCAAAACATCTGCATTATTCTGTTGTGTTGTTAAAATAGTTTAAGTTATGCACACACAGAGTAACAAAATTATAAAATTACCAGTAGAAGAAAAGACTGTGTAATGTCCTCTAACAGCCTCCCATCTACAACATGGGGTTCAGTGAAATATATTTCAGAATTCGCTAGACTAATTTTTGGTTTGTATAAGAAAAAATGTGATCCAATATATGAATAAACTGTGTCAACAAAAAATACTAATAAGAGCATATGAACATATTTCATTCATGCTGGAAGTTTGTCAGACTCCCAGTGAAATTAACCATTATCCTTAAAACTAATGTGAACCAACAAATTGCTACGTGCTTAATAAATTGTTCAATACTAATACAGTCCTGACCAGCTTTGGATTATGATGTCAGGAGATTGTTCTGTGTCATGAAAAATATGCTGTAGTTTAACAGCATATTTTAAAGCAGACATACAAGAATACCAGACTCTTGTTTTGCAATTGTCCTGGCTGCTTAGTTCATAGAACCATAGAATCAGCTGAGTTGGAAGGGACCCACAAGGATCATTGAGTCCAGCTCCCGGCCCTGCATTTGCAGGAGTCACACCATGTGCCTGAGAGCACTGTCCAAATGCTTCTTGAGCTCTGTCAGACCTGGTGCTTTGACCACTTCCATGGGGAATCTCTTCCAGTGCCCAACCACCCTCTGAATGAAGATATGCTTTTCCTGATATCCAGCCTAACCCTCCCCTGACACAGCTTCGTGCCATTTCCTAGAGTCCTGTCTTTCATGACATAGTTCCATTACTTTCCTTTTATTCTCACTTAGCCTGCTATGACATGGCAAGGAAACCTCTGCACCTCCAGCATAACTTCTCCTTTTCTTTTGGGCCCAATGTATTTGCTGCCCAGCTGGCAGTGTCATGAATGGTCCTGTCACGGGGCTTAAGCATTACAGCCTGCTAACAGATGAAGCAAAGTACAGATCAGATCTATCTAAGTTACAAGAAGATCTGGCTAGCTGTGTTTGGCTGAAAAGCTAGGAGTTGAATATCTGTTTAGATTCAGAAATGGAACAAACAGAACAGAAATTCCTGCAATAAGGGAATAAACTTAAGTGTTGCATTTGATAAAGATGTTTGTGGTTTTTTGATGCCTCCCTCAGTAATACAACTTTACATTCCCACAGGTCACGTGCTGTTGCTGAGTTGCCAAAACAAATCTCATTATTTACTTATATCTTTATGAGATGCTGTAAGTGGTTAATCTTGTGTGCAGCAATTCCAAGGATTGAAATGGCAAAATGCTTCATGTCTCATTTCATAGAGATAAGCATGAAAAAGGTATCCAGAGGGGGGAAAAGAGCAGTCAGGAATTGTCCAGAGAAAAGGAAATAAACTACTGTTTTGTTTTAGCAGGGAGAAAAAAGGAAAGATTTCATCAAGGCCTCTGAATTTTTTCAGGCAAATGCAAAAATTCATTAGGAATGTAGGAGCAGGTTAATTTTACCAAAGCAACACATACACTAGACTGTGATAAAGAGTCCTGAGGCACTGGGAAGCAATTTCACCATTTATTGAACCAGCTACTGGAGGTAGTAAAGCAGGATTTTAGTCCCCTACCTCCACTCTGTGCATTGCCTCTCTTGCAATGAAGTTTGTTTTTTTTTTTTTCTGTCCTACCTGCTTTCACAGCTAAAGGACTTAAATATGAACTCAGGACTGAAGGTCAAGGTGTTTATTAGGGCAAATCATCAGCTTGACCCAGAACAGCAGGTCCTGGCTGGTGAACAAGCACAAGAAAGGTCTGAATGAAAAGCTTCAGAGAAAAATTCAGAGTCAGTCAGTTAAAAACGTTTCTCAGAGGGACATACGGGGTTCCTGTTCTTTTCCTGTGCTTGGGTGCCAGGTTTGGCACTGTTAGTTATAGATTTCAATAACACAGATTTCACACTTCCATGGAACTCTGCTAGGAGACATCAAGATTGATCTTTCCTAGGTCACTCTTTTTTGGAAAGCCGTCTTCTTGCTACACCTGAGAGGTAAGTGTGACAACTTTCATATATAGAGAGCTATTCAAGTTGCTGAAGCTCAAGTTGTTTTAGCCAATGATTTTCTCTACCTCTGGGTAAAAATTGGTTATTTAGCAACCTACATTTTAATTAAAAACTCAAAAGTTGTCACAGAAAAGGATTTTTTATTTAAATTAGGCTTTGTGGAAATAGCTTTCTTGACTGGAGTGCAGCAGACTGGAGTCATTGTAGAAGTGGAATAAATGTTTTCTTCCATCTGAAATGCTTTGACATGGTTGCATACAGCCTTGGATGTTGCCAGGCTGTTCTCTTATACTGAGAGTATTTAAATATTGCTGTGGGATTATTTGGGATTTCTTTTATATCAACAATCACTTCAGGCAATAGCAAACAATAGGTGCCTTGCAGTCAGAAAAGGACAGCTTGTTTCTGCTATAGGCAAACATTAATGTAGATTTTAAAACCTTCATCCTATGTTCTTCCTTTTTTTTTTTTTTTCAGTGTAATGCTATTGTTACCCAAATCCTACTTCACAAGCAGCTAGTATTTTTTATTTGATCTGCAGATATATATCAGAAAACGGCACCTTACTTTTTTGAGTTTAAGGATTTTGCACATTGGGAGTGATAAAAAGGGGCATAGCTCCTACTTATTGCTTTAGATTAACAGACTTTTTAAAGCCCTGAGAAGTCACTGTAGCCTTCTCTAGTAAACTCAACTTGTCTAGGGTTTGTCACATTAAAACACTATCTTGTGTTTGAATAGTGTCTTAAAAAGACTTCCAGTCTTGATGGAAAATTTTAAAATGCTAGTTCTGCATGACCATAATTTAAAGTGTAGTAGGGATTACTCTCACAAGAAAATTCTGTCTGCAATAGTTTTGTATTCTGCTACTGCACTACTCATCCTAACCCATAGTTTCACTTATAAATTAGATCAGACCTCTTTTTGTTTTAATTTCAAACCTACAAGGTTTAGATGGGTGCCATTTGCAGTGTAAGATGATTCTTCATTAATAAATGACACCAAGAGTTCATGTTCAGCCAGATCTTAGAGCTGCTTTTAGCTATTTTATAGGCCTGAATTTTTTTGGTAGGAGTCACATTCTTTAGTCCCCCATGAATGATTTTGCATTTAACTTTGTTACTCTAATCACATAAACAGTCTAGAAAGTAAGCCAGATTTATCAGTAATTGTTTTAATTTTTTTATAAATAGTTATTTACTTAAGGTTTCAAGTTATGTAATCTGGTATAGATGTTCTGATGCAGTTACAGTGAATCCATCTTGTAGATTCTTTGTAGCAATAATTAGCCAAGTATGACTGACCACACTTGAGAGAATAAGAAAGCAAAGGAAAAACAAATGAAGGCTGAGCTGCTGCTTCCCTTCTGTGGTGAGAAGATGTTCACAAACGAAAAAAAGCTGGCGATGGTCCCATTTTCCACCCATATCTGCGGCTGTTTTCTTCACTCTTGATGCACCATTTAAAGGTACAAAGGTTTAAAAAGAGGCTTTGATTGAAGGTCAGGATTTACACTGTGTAGTAACACACAGTGTAGGTTGTGTGTTCCTAGTGATAATCTTGTCTCTCCCTTTCAGATTTCCTGTACTGCAGCCCTTAGTTCTGTCTCTAATTTAAATTAGATTAAAACAAGAATAGCCCACACTTATGAAAGAGCAGAAAAATATGGCTGGGGAAACTGTTTATATTAGAAGTTTAAAGAGTTTGGGCTACATGAAGCTATAGCTGTGGTCAGAAATTTTGCATATTTTAGGGCTGGATTTGCACCACTGGAAAATAAAATGCCTTGGCCTGCAAGGTTGGCAGATGTGAGAACTTCCTAGCGCCTCTGAACACCACCACAGCTCTGGAAAATTACTCAGACACAGAAGAAGATCAGAGATCATTGGTGTCTCTGTTGAGACTAACACTGCAAGTACCAGCCTTGGTGGGCTTTGTGGCATCACTTGTTCACAGGCAGTTAGAAAGGAGGAGTGTGTCTCTGTTCTGTGCTGAATTACTGGTTACAATTTTGCTTCTCCACTCAAAACCCTGCAAACCATCTTACTTATCTTGTAGAAGCATTCACATCAGCAGTATTTAACTATGGCCACCTTAAAATCCATAATATTTATTATTTGGACTATTAGAATATTTATGCATAGAAAAGTTACTTACATGGTATTTTTAAAATTAATTACTACTTTAAATAGTCAATATAAAAGTAATAGAATAGAAGAAAATGGAAATGCCACAACAATTAAAATTTATTTTGTAAACAAAATTTTGAGTAGTTGACTTCTTATTACTAAGTACAAACTACAGTGTTAATCTCAGACTTTCACAGAAAATGTTATAGCTTTATTTTCACAGGTTCTTGCAAAGCAACCAAGATACTAGTACTAAATTTTGTCTGAAGAAAGCTAATGGCAATGACTGTACCAGCTCATTTCAGCTGTTTTAAAATCATCATCTTAATTTTCGTATGGGATTATAGAAAATTTAAGTACTTACAATTTAAGCTTTAAATAAGGTATGATCTTGGAAAAGTGTTGTAGAAGCTGCTTCCCTAAGTAGACTGTTATTTTTCTGTATTGTTTTTCTGTCTTCAACCAAACAGGTGGCTTTATTCATTCTGAAAGCCCATTAAAATCTTTAAATTAACATTAAAACATTAAAACATTAAAATCTCATAACAATTAACAAGAGATAAGACAGGGCTGGAATCTTCTGTCTGCTAAGTCAATGTGGTGATGTCATTGACTTCATGGTCAGTCCTGGGAAAGACTCTTGTTGGGCCAGGATTTCCACCCAGATAATCAAATAATATTCCTGTAGTTCTGGATTCTGTGTGTTAAGAAGGAGAAGGAATTTGGTGTCTAAGATACAAGATCAGGAGATCAGTTTCAGTAATATCATCTTAACTATAGTTCAGTATGACAGCACTGAACAGTATATTTTCATTAGGAAGAAATCTTATTCTCTGAAATGTCTCAGACCTCTGTCCTAATTTTTGGTTGTTTACACAAGTACCCAGTGCAAGTAAACTGAATAAACAGAGAAGTTAATTGCAGCTCCTGAAAACAGAAGTCTCCCAAGGAACACTCATGACCAGTTTACTCAGAAATCTTCCCTAATAAGATTGTCAGGGATAATAAATATGTGGCTACAATTTAAAGACAGGATTTCACTAAATGTATTCCTTTTACAGGACACCAATAAAAACTGTATTGATGTTATCCTAGAAAATATTTAATTTTTTTTCTAGGTAGATTTTGTTACGTAAGGTCCATCCTTGTGAGTGTTAGCTACAAATGAAATTGGAATCCATGTAAAAACTAGCTTTTGTGGTTTGGGCAAGATATCAGGAAATTCTTCTCTCTTTAGAGAATATCTTTGACTCTTCCAGCAGATTCAGAGAATTCTTCTTGCCAGACTGTCAGGATGATGGCTGCTATCTCAGATCTCAGTTAGCACATTTGGGTCTTCAGTGAAGATTCCCAAGGCTTGTTACATCAGTCTTGGCACAGCACACCAAGGAAGCATGCACAGGATCATGACTTACATGAACACATTTCTCCCTTGGGCCCTGAATAAAACCTCTGGCAATCAAGCAGAAAATCTATACTTCCCTTTTGTCTTGTAAACTTGAGAGCAAATTAGTTAAATATCTCTATAGAATACATGAATTTCTAGCTGGAGGTAGGAAGGAAACTTCCACTGAAAATGGTATTCCTTTATTACATTTATTTTATTTTAATTGTGAAATATTTGATATTTATATGACTTAAAGTCTTTGTGACTGTAGTGATTACATGTATTTATTTCTAAGATGCAGCTATTTCTTACACTTATCTAGTTACCTCTGTAGTCCACATGACTATTGCATGACACTGGTGACCCTGTACCTAAACAAGTGGTCCAAAGTCCTCACCAAAGTGTTCTGTCAAAGGGAATGGATGTAAGAGAAAACTGGCATTTATGGTCTCATGGGGACTGGTTTCCTAAGGAAGTTAATAGACCTTTTGCCAAGCAACCATCATGAAGTGTCTGAATATGGCAACAATTCACAATTATTTTGTAGGAAATGTTTGGGAAAATGGAAGATAGGACTTTTTTTGAGGTGGTTTAAATAGAGTGCAATTTGGGGAGGAGAAAAACGGCCATTGGGCATTGAGCTACCCTATTCAATTCCTCAAAGTGCAGAATAATCCCTGAAGTAAACTGAGGGAATTAATTTGTTCAGTCCATGGTAAAATTCACACAAAAGTGAGTGCAGGATGTACAAAAATAAATATATATTAAATTGTTAGTTTTCAAGATTTGCAGGATATCTAAATACATCATACCTGCTTTTAATTATGCGCTGATTTACTCATCATCATCTAGAAAGTTCTATTCCTTGTGAAAGGAGCACCACCATGTAAGAACTATCTGCAGTATTTAAAGTGGGGGGTTTAAAGTGATAAATTGCAATTACTGTGTTAATAGATTGCATACTCTTTTGATAATGATTTTAACATGACAGGATGTCATGGTTTCACCCCATCCAGCAAACACTCTCCATGCAGCCTCTTGCCCCCTGTCACCAATGGGTTTGGGGAGAGGGTCAGAAGGGTAAAAGCTAGAAAACTGATTGAGATAAAGGCAGTTTAATAGAGAGAGGAAAGCAAAACAAGGAATTAATTCAGGGCTTCCCAAGATTAGGGAGGTTTTCAGCCATCTCCAGGAGAGCAGGGTCCCATGACACACAATGATAACTTGGGAAAACAGACATTCCTTCTTCCTTCCTCCCCCCACTTCATATACTAAGCATGATGTTGTCTAGTCTGGAATATCCCTCTGATCAATCTGGATCACCTGTCCTGGCTGTGTCTCCTCCCAACCTCCCATGCACCCCCAGCCTCCTCAGCATAGAAAGGAGGAAAGGCCTTGNTCTTGCCCCCTGTCACCAATGGGTTTGGGGAGAGGGTCAGAAGGGTAAAAGCTAGAAAACTGATTGAGATAAAGGCAGTTTAATAGAGAGAGGAAAGCAAAACAAGGAATTAATTCAGGGCTTCCCAAGATTAGGGAGGTTTTCAGCCATCTCCAGGAGAGCAGGGTCCCATGACACACAACGATAACTTGGGAAAACAGACATTCCTTCTTCCTTCCTCCCCCCACTTCATATACTAAGCATGATGTTGTCTAGTCTGGAATATCCCTCTGATCAATCTGGATCACCTGTCCTGGCTGTGTCTCCTCCCAACCTCCCATGCACCCCCAGCCTCCTCAGCATAGAAAGGAGGAAAGGCCTTGGCTCTGTGCAAGCCCTGCTCAGCAATAACAAAAACATCTCTGTATTATCAACCCTGTGTTCAGCACAAATCCAAAACACAGCTCCATACCAGCCACTGGAAAGAAAATTAATTCTACTCCAGCCAAAACCAGTGGTTAGGAGTCTTGTTCCTTGAATCTGATATTAATAGGTATTTTTACACGTTTGTCCATGTATTAGTTATCCATATATTAGTTGTTTTTCAGTAACTGGGGTTTACATTGTCTATTACAATTCTGTTTCTCTGACCTGAAGGTAATGCAGAGACCTGTGTACTGAGAAGTGGAAATGAAATATTAAGGAGTACTCTACAGTCTGCACAATATATCCTCCTTTTTTAATGTGTTTTATATACATGATTGAACCAAAATAAAATGTTTTTTAAAAGTAAAAATTGGAGGTAGAATTAATTGTCCAAACTAGAATAAAAAAGCAAGAAAATGGTTTTCAACTCTACCAGTCAATCTGTGACTTAGCCTAGGTAGTTAAATAGAATTTAGGTGGAAGTTTTGCTCCTAAACAAGTAGGAGAGGACACTTGGCTAATGGAGCTGCTCACCTTCCTGTCTCCAGACTTATTGGATTCTACATTGATACTATTTGACATCTTGATCATAAAAAATATTCTGGATCAAGGCAGACAGAGGGAAAAACATCTCTTAACTTTCTTTGACTAGATTTGGAGCAATTAATCGAAGGCAAGATGGCTTTGAAGATAAGAAACAGGATGGTTTCATTCTTGGGTTAGCTTTTGGCATGCTCAGGCAACCAGTTTTAGCTCTCAATATTTAAGTCTCCCATCTGTAAGAAAGACATAATAATTAAGGCCTCTTAAAGTTTTAAAAAATCTGAAGCTCACTGTTGTGTCTCAGAGAAAGCTTACTGTTGTTCCTTCTTATGTGTTATTCCCTTTCCTTGTTTATTTTTCATTTTGGTGATCTTTGCCTTTATTTTGAATAGAAGTTTGGTCGATCAAAGGAAGATAAATCTATCATGTACATCACCTCCATGAACATTGAACCAGAGGGGGAAGCTGAGTCTTAGATGATCTAATTATGACAGTAGTTTTCCAGGTCTGGAAGTGGCTGATAATGGCCTTGCCGTGCCTGTCATTTCCTACCAACTGCTCTGTAGTGGAGATTTAGAGTTCCCTGTCCTTTCTTCCTTCCTCTCATGTAGCTGAAGTTAGGCATGTCAAGAATTAGTGAGACCATACTTGTGCATCTCTAATTCCTGTCAGATAGCCTGTGTCCTTAAAAATAATGCCTCAAATCAGTTGAACATCACATTATCCATCTGAAACTAAACTGAAGGAAAAAATGCCAGTTAATATCATTTGGAAACAATCACAGAACATCCCAGAATTTCACTGAACTCCAGTGAACTTGAAATCATCATCAGACAACTCATAGACAAAACTATTGTCTCTGCTAGCATATAGAATTAAGTTTTTACCAGTTTAATTTTCTGAGATGTTTCATGAGTCCTAAATTCCATCTTTAATCAGAATGTCTGATTTTTTCAGACAATCTTCTTCCTAAGTTCATCTGGAAAATATTGTCTTCACATCCTGTTGGCATATTTACCTTCCTTAAATTTTCCCAGGCAAGCACAGAATCAGACAAGGCATGCTTCTACTTTCTCAAAGGACTGGACTTTCTGCAGCCATCCTTCAATCATCCTCAATAACAAGTTTGTTACCTCCAAGTTGTTCATCAAGACTTTTTGATAAAGAGGTAAAGATGTCCCTTTCATAAAGGTAGCTGATGAAGGATAAGAGATGTTCTTATTTCACAGCTAAATTCAGATTCTTCTGATTGAAGATACATATATCTTTATAGCATGAATTATGTTTTCATTCCCTTCCTCCAAAAGGAATTAGCAGCTTTAATTCTATTTAAGAAGTTCAATTAGAGATTTTGCTATAAAACATTGAGCATAGGTAGAATTAAGCAAAGTATTTCTTAGAAATACCCTTACTCTATGTTAGTCTTTGAATTCCTTATCTAGTTTGCATGGATGTTTTTACTAAAAGATTTATATGATAATCACCGGTGATCTTGTTACCCTGTGGCAAATTTTCTGAATGACCATTAACTGCTTGATGTCATAACATAAAAAGTAAATTTGTATTTATATATACTCCTAGTAGGAAGAAGAACCCTTTGTACTTATCTAGATGCTGTTGACAGAAATTACCGTGTACAATGGTAGGCACTCAATCAATTTAGTATTTCCCCAGTGAGTAGAAATCTTTCTGAAGATAGCTACTTTTTGAGAAATATCACTAAAATTATGGTCAGAGAAAAACGGGATGTTGGATATTAAGCTTAATATAATGCACAATGACAGTTAAGAAACTAAAAAATGGGCTATATGATAAAAGAATATGCTTAACAGTGAGCAACCTACACTAACCTGAAGGGACATTTTCCTTTATGTAACTGGGAAAAGGCAAGCTAGTGCTAATTTTCAGCTACTTGATAATACTTAATGTAAAAGTTTACTGAGACTTTTATTTCTTAGTGCTTTGACAGTAATTTGATGGTTTATAAAGCATCAGAGGAGCAATGCAGCAATGCAGTTTTGTCGATGTAGCTCATTATGCTTGAGAGGCTAAGAACTAGGTGGTGCCTAATATTAAATGTTCATGGAATGAAGACAGAAAATTCACAGACTTGAGAATAACTTTATTGAAGGCTGGGCTGTTCTGCATGCAAGAACAGCTGATTGTAGGCCAGGGCAGTGATGCAGACATGCAGCTGACTCCAAGGGCTGATGAAGCTCTGTATGACAGTAAATGAAACAATGCCAGGATTCATACCTGTGAACGAGTTAAAAAGAACCTGCACATTTCCATCTCATTCCAACTAACATTTTCCAAAAAGTTCAGGCCAATCAGTTTTAAAGAGTGGCAATTTTTAAATATCTAAAACCAATGGACTAGATGATGCCTGGGATAACTGGCAATTATGTGAGCTGCTTGAAGACTTCAGGTCCATGTAATTTCTACATTAGCTGACAAGCCCTTTTTGGGTCCAGCCCTGCTGTCACTTCTCTGATCCACCCTTCAGTTTGCTTCTCTTTTGCATTGTCACCTTGGTTGCTTGCTCTTTTTCCTCTCCTTGTATCCTTAACTACTCATCTTAATCCTTCTACTCCCACTCATCCAGGTTTGCTCGAGTCACTCCCACTTTGCCTCCAGATTGGGCTTGGTTGGAAAAATCAAGTATGTCATCAAACCCCAGCAGAGCAATTTTGAGTCTAACACAAGAAGATGTTGCCTGTAAACCTGATATCTGGATTATATTCATGATGTAAGGATGACTAATGACTTATTAAATAATAGACTTCATAAATACATTATCATTTCAATTAAATGTTCCATAGCATTTCTGAAAAGGCAATAAGAAGTGAACTGTAGTGCAATTCTCTGCTGAGCTTCATAGACAGGCCTAATTCTAGGTCCCTGTAAGATGCTGAAAAAACTAGTTGGCACATGATATCATCACCAGACGCTAGAGTCATCACCAGAGATATAATTTGATGTATTTCTTCTGGTTAGTGGGCCACATTATTCCCCTTTGTATAAAAGCAATGATACATCTGTTAGGAATTGCACTAGGCCTTTGGGATTTTCAAATGCAGCTATGCAGTTTTGCAGATGTAGCTCATTGTAAATTGTTAGATAATGAAGATTTAGATTTGCGGGGGGGGAGTGAAAGGAGAGAAATGTATTCCATATTTCATTTTCTTAGTATTATAGCTAAATGTTCTTATATTCTAACTCACTTAGAAGAGGAGAGGCTTGAAAAATAAATATTTTACTTCATTTACTTTTTTTCAAGAGGTGCCAACTTCTCTCACACTGATCACACAGCACTTTGCCATGTAAATGTCATAATTTATATTTCAAAGATGAGATGAACTGACTGTGGTATAAAGAGTTGGTCTTACACGATGGCCAGCACACAAAAACAATGCAGGAATTTTGTTAGTGATGCATAAATATTTGCTACAAAGTCATATTTTAATCATTGCCATTCGATCTCTGAAATGCAGAGACAAAAGATAACTTCAGTTAAACTTGATGTTTTCTTGGCAAATGCACAAGAAAATCATTTCTAGATGCACATTGTTTCCTTTGAAATTTTAGAGTTCCAACAAAATGAAAAAAAAAATCAATGAAATATATAGCTCTGAAACCTAGTTTGGACATTCCAGTGTATATATCTTGCAGCTGAGTTGTAATATATAAAGGAGAAGTACATTCAGGGTTGTAAAGCCTGCAAAAACAGCCAGCAACAGTTCTTTCTTTTAGAATACTATCTACCCAAACATTATTTTTAGGTGAGCTTAGGATGTCTGGTGAGACAACTGCTCTTTACATATGCTGCTGAAATGTATATAACTGGGACAAAACCTCTTGTCTCTGACAAGTGTTTTTTGCTGTATATACTATGTCCTACCTCATTTAACATTGATGACATTTCAGGACAATTTGTGAATATAATTCAGGCAAAACCTTGTACATCTGAATGTGGGAAAACTGGTCACCCTGTGAAGACATTTTAAATCACTTTTTAAAAAGTAAATCCACCTGAGAAATCCTGGATATTAAAGAAACCCTATAGAGTTGCTTTAAAGGCTTATGTCTCCTGTCATTATCCAGATTCTGTGGATTGGTCTGTAACAGTCCATGGCCTCTGCATACAGGAGGATTTGTTATTCACCTTCTTTAAGAACCAATGGCTACATAAGAGAAGCTCCATCTTGAGCCAGATTGGGAATTTCTTGTTATGGATGCCACCACCTCTGAGGCCATGTTACCATATGTAAGCAGAGCAGGAGGTGGAGCCTTGCAGCTTAGCAGGGTCTCCTCACACACTCCTGATCTCTGCCTGAGGCTTTGCTCCAGCACCAAAGTCACTGCTGGCAGAGGACGACATCCTGGACCTGCTCCTAGGCCAGGGCTGTGCACACAAAGTTCCTCTTTTCAGCCTGAAGATAGACAGCATTTCCTTCTTCTCTCAAAGAAGGGAATGGGGATTACAAAGGATTTTGCCACGTTTCATTATATTGAGAGGAAGCAAAGGAGGACTTCAGCAAATGTTGTGGCTGGTGATATTTGTATAGGTAAAATAGTTTGTCGGTAATTTCAAGGGCATTTGCAACAAGCTGAAAATCACTCAGTCTGGAGAAGTCCATTCTTTGGGCTGCCATTTGACCTTGGCCACTTTTTCTTTTTTCAAAGATCCTTTGCTCTCAAAAGTGTAAACTTCAAGTGTGTCTTTTTCCCAATAAAATATTTATGAACTTAAAACAATCTTATGAATGTCTTCTAACTCCTGCTAAAACTGCCTGGTTTGCACTAAATTGCATAGAGGTTTGAGGCCTTCTCTCTTCAGTTTCAGGTTTACAGGACAGGTCTGAAAAGTGCATTCACAAATCCTTAATGTACACCCCAATCAGGACACTAGGCAAGCTACTGTGTGTTGATTTTAAGCATTGCAAGTGTCCTGACAGTTTTATGTCCTTGACAGAAAGCAGCAATTATACATTTACTATTTGTTTTGCAGCTGAAAAAAATCAGAAATATTTTCTCTTTTATTAACCAGACCAGCTTGTGGACACCAGGGAGTCCTTATAAACCAACTTTTTTCAATGTTTTACTTTATTCCAGGTGGCTGAGGAAAATAATGCATCTGTTCCAAATCTCAGCAGACCCACACATTACAGACATTACCGGAGCCCTAAAACAAACATGTTGTGTAAGGCTGGAAACGTTTCAAGAGTTCTCACAATTATAAATTCATCTGACATTCGCTTGAGAAACATAACAGCTTGGAACAAATTATCTTTCTCAACTAGCTAGCTACACCTACATTTTCCTCAGTGTGCAGAAGGGGTAGGAAGGCAGTGGGGTAGGCAGATGGGTTGGACAGTGTCCTGTACTGAGCCAAGACATTCCTGGCAGCCCAAGGTCCATGACTGGGAATGAGATTACAAGTTACCAGTCCCAGGTTTTACTCTTTGGTGGTTTCAGCTGTAATATCCATTGATTTGAATTGAGAGTGATACATGGGGAGTGAGCAACTTCTCAATAACTCAAAGCAAATCCCCTCTGCCAGAAATTAACTCCTTTGCTTACTTTATTGAAGCTATTTATACATGGCTTCATCAGGAAAATCCTCCTTGTGACACACTTCACAGTTTCAAGGAGTTTCTGGGAAATCTTTATGACCCCATGGATATTTTAGCTTGTCTCTACTTGGGACAAAGCCAATACCATTTATGTTTTCTGTGACAGGGCATTTTAAAAAGCTTTTTCTTTAAAATACTTTTCAACAATGTTTTATCCCCTTTGAACAAAAAATGTTCACCATAACTATTTGGGGCTGTTTTATGGTAACCTCATTTTCATACATTAGTTTTTCTTAATTGTTCATCTTTATAGATGGCAAAGTTAAAGCATTTTTATATCTTCAGAAGTGTTTATACTTTTAACTGCCTTGCTGTTACTTTGAGACATAGTACAGTAAAAACTATTGTGCAAAATTTTGTGTTGCATTAACTTAGTATTATTTTTAAAATGTCACCCCTTGTCAAAGACCCAGAAAAACACCATTGCCTATCAATATAATTTAAAAAACCCTGAGCTTAAGTACTCTAAATAATGCATTTCTAAGCAGGAGGAAAATTTATCTGTGAGGACTAGGACCTGAGGGAAATTCCAGATGCATGAAAAAACAGAGTAAACAGGGAAAAGAAAAATAGAGATTTTACTCTGTAGAAGGGCTTAAGTTGATACAACCAGTGCATTTTTACGACTTCTTTTTAAAGGTTAATGCCTTGAATTATTTTAAGTCCCATAGCTTGAACTGATGCCAGCCTGTCTCTATTTAGACTGTTGCTTGTTTTTTGACTTATGCCTCTTTCCAATTTCTGCTTTATTGTAACCTCTTTTAGTCTTTTTGTATTTATTTTTCCTTATTTATAGTGGTTGTTAGTTCCCCTCCAGTTTTTGGCCATGAAGTGTGTGGCAGGGAAGAGCAATGATTTTCAGTCTTGCTTTGTACAACTCCCTTAAGGCTCTCCCTCAGCACTTGCAGGAGTGAAAAACAGCTCTGCACTCGGATATCTGAACTGAATGCCTTGCCCAGGATATTATCAATATTTGCAGTCCTCACAATGACTGACAGTGAGTTCTGATAATCCAAAGATCTTGTTCTTTTCTTTTGTCATGCTCTACCAAAAGTTTGTTGGAAGTGATAAAATCCAGCATGACTGGAGAAAAAGGACAACTTTGTAAACCCAGCCCTTTTTTACTACTTGCTTAATGATGCATTCATGTGGTTGAAGTGACACTATTCTTTTCCCCAGGACTCTGTAGACCTAGGCACTTTCACCAATTTTTTAAGGTACACTGACAGATCTTATACTGTTAAGGGTGTTTGAAGCAAAAGATGTGTCTTGAGAAAGTGGAAAGGAGATAAGAGGATGAGTGTATATCTTCTTTCTTTGAAGTTTTGTCCAGACTGGATCTTGCATCCATCTTCCTTCTGCTGCTAAGATCCTTCTTCCACGGCCATCACTTTTCTGAGACTTGTGCTCTCCAGTGAGAGAGAAGGGGTGTTGGAAAGTAAATAAATGCAGCAAAAAAAGCATGAGGGGTTTAGGTTCCCTGCATCAAGAGAAGACACACAGCAATAACGGTAAAAATTTCTGTCTTATGAGATATAAGAGATGAAAACTATAATTTTTAATTTTGGAAAAGAATTTGGCGCATGCTATTCATGTAAAGTAGATTTCTTTACCAGATGGACATGTATGAATTTGAGGATTACAGGGACATGTGAGGATGATTTGTCTTTTATTGTCCCTTAATGGTAATTACTACAGTGGCAGCCAGTAATGCATGATGTATATTAAGACTGCTGTATTAACTGCATTCTGCTTGTGGTTCACTGATAGTTCATGTTTTGGATGGACCAGACCTAGTGCAAGTGTACTAATGTCTCTTCAGCTCTGAGAGCTCAGTCTGTGCATCACATCCAGTGGGGCCCTTGTGTCCTGGAACCCTGTCCAGATCATTCCACATATGGTGGAATTCCAAATTAACCGTATGGAATTCCAAAACCTAGCACATGTACATATATTTATGCCTAGGAGGTGCCACTCAAAAACTGCCAAGAAAACAGTGTACCTTACCTAGGGCAGAAGGAAGGGATCTTGAATCTGGTCTCAGAAGCTTTGGTAGTTCAGTTACATCTGTTGCTGAAATTCTGGAATTGATACGCAGGAATGAAAAATACATTTTTCTCTAAGTAGTACACTTAATGTGTTGAAATTTTTCATCCACCTTTTCAAATAATGGGAGAGATTTCAAAAGACAATACCTGCTGAGAATGATGAGTTGAAGGATTTCTAAATCTGCATTTAGAGCCAGTGTTTCCGAGATCAGAGAAACAACACAAATGGTCCTTTTCAGTGGCAGTCATTTTTCTGGAGTGAAGCCTAAAAGGACTCTTCAAGCTTTAGAGTAAGATGCAAGAAAATGCTTTTAAGCAATCATTTGATAGAAAACACTATTTTGCTTGTTTGAGCATTGTAGGATTCTCAATTAGTGATTTAGACAATGACTAAAATCAGCTATGGCTATGAGCTGTTCACTGTTACAGTTATCAATATAGTTGTATTCTAGTGACATTTTTATATGTTTTGGTGCATAGATAAATGTTTTTAGAAAGTGTATAGATAAATGTTTTTAGAAAGTGTATTAAACATACATGGTTTTAAATGTTTGGTACAGATTTGATGGTCACATGTAAAATCATGTAATGAACTTCAATTACTGTGCCAGGTGTTCATCTTCCCCAGCAACTTCCTCCAATTCTCTGCTGCAAATTCATGCTCCAGATCCTCTTCCTTTCCCTTGTGTTCCTCAGGAACATTTCCTTCCTGTTCTTTGAAATCTCTAGAGCAAACCAAGATTACGTATCTTCAGTATACCAAGCTGATCTCTCATGCATTCATCATTATGAAAAATTAATGTTTTTCTCTGTGAAAATTCACATAAGACTATGCTGTGACAAGAAACTCAACTTAGTGAGTTCTGGTGGGAATGCTGCAGATATCGTATGCTGCTGTTAATAGGTACTTCTGCCCTGGAGTAAGGCAGTCCTACTTACACCTGGCAGTGGCTTCGATGCACCTCTAAAGATGACTGATGTTGGGTGCTGAGCAAAATGAGCTGTGGGACTTTGTTCACAGGATACCCAATTAGAAACCCTGAAAGAGGAGAGATTAGTCTATGGAAGTGTTGGCAGTAGCAGGGAAATAATAATTACAGGCTGAAAATTACCACTGTACCTCAAGCCTGACCATAAAACCACGGAGCCTAGTGCCAGCTCTGTATTTTCCATCCCCTTTGTGATACTTGAATCTTTGTTTGCATACTGCAAGTTATAATGACAGTGTACATTACTTCTAGGAGGCTGCAGAGATCATGCCTTTTCCGTGCTGTAGTCAGAAAGGGTCTGTTTTTCTCATAGCATTTCTTTTCCACTTGTCCTCAGAGCAACTGATTGTTCCTTTGGTTACCATGGGGACTAGAAAGACATTCAGCATATTCATACACAGTGTTTTTAGAGGCTGCCTTAAGCTTGCACAGTTCCAGTAGCTCGACACCATGCTATCTATATTTATGTAAAACTTTATCTCCTCTCTTAGGGAAATTATGCATTATGAACTCTGGACAAGCTCACAAGAAGCAACAAGTTGCACTAGCCATATCATTAGCTCATTTTTTTTTTCCATTTCTTCATTCTGCTTTTTAAAACAAACTTAAAATAAAAATGGGGGGACGGGGGAGTCAATCCAACCCTTTTAAAACCTCTGTGTCCAAAAGCGGAGATTGCCCTTAAGCCAACAGAATTATAATTACTTTTGTCTTACTCTCTTAGACATAAATGACATACAGATGTAATCAAGACTAGAGAAAGTTAACACAAAGGCCATTTCATTTGTGTTCTGGGAGTAATAGAATAAGAATCATTCCATGTTATTATTCATTAGATCAAAGCTGCATTATGCAGGAATGTTGTATTTATGTTTTAAACTTGGATTTCCCTCAGCAAAGGGCTTTAGGTCCAAGCTTTGGTGATTAAATATTGAACGTCTGATTAAACACTTCAATGAAAAAAAAAAATACTTGACCCATGGTTCACATTATTTTCTGCCTTATTTTACTAAAAAAAGGTAATTTTTAAAAAAAGTACCCTGGTGGAATATTGTTCTGTTTATTTTTTCAGTGCATCTAATCATTTACACATCAAGTGATTTTGGATGTTTTGGTGCTAGAGGAGAGATGCAAGGCACTTGAAACTGTCCTATGCTTGGCCTGCAAAATTTCAGAGATCTAAAATCACTCAGCAGTTAGAGATCCTTGCCCTATCTTTAAAACAACGCCCTCTTTAAGTGGAAGCTCATTGCAAAATTGTTCTGTGGCTGAACCAGTAAATCCTCTATCCCTAACACTGGGATATTTTCTTAAATGTTTTCCTTACATTCACTGGGCTTTGGCATTGTAAGATATGGTATCCTTACTCTTTTTGGAAAAAGAGGGAAATTGAAAAAGCTCTGGAAAATTCCAGTTCAAATTTGCCCCTTTCTCTTACATGAATAACTATGTCTCAAACATTCTCAAAAGCTGACCTTCCCTGGGCTTTTTTTGTGAAGCTGACCCTGTTTTACTTCTACTGGGAAGGCCCTTAAAGCCTCCTTATCAGATGATCTGGCCAAGAGGGAAGAAATAAGGCTTCACTGAAGGGCATAGATCAGAAAACTACAGTAGACCCAGCAGAAATCTCTTATTTACAGAAAATTTCCCCTAAGAAAGAATATTTTCTTAGAGCCACTTACAAAAGACATATGGCTGTCTAAAATGCTCTGAACATCCAGCTTTCCCTATGCCATCTCCAAGTTAATGAATTTTAGCTCTGTCCTGCAGAGTTATGCTATACCCTAGGTACCACAGCCTTTCCTGCTTCTCTTCTCCATTTTAATCTTATAGTACCATTTGCCCCTGTTTTGGAATATGCAGCAAGTGTTTGTGTGTAAAACACTCAGCAGGAACCAAGTTGTGTGTTTAATCTGATAGAGCCTCACATCCCCGACTCCCTGAGCTGCTCATGCTATGAGGTTACGTGAGAATTCATGCATACTTGGATGTGATGGGCTTCTAAAAATAACAGACTCCAATGTACATGCACACTGACAGCAGAAATGCCAGACATTCCTCCCTGCTCCAGGCTTTTCTACTGAATGTGTGTGCATATGAAAAAGAAACCAGTCTGAGGAATGAAGCCACCTCCCATTAAGGCAGAACTCTAAGAATTGATTTAGCGATTTCTTTGCTAATTGTCCATAGATTCTTTGTTTCAAATAATTTTGAGCAGCTGTAGCCCAAAGTACTGCAGGTCTCCTCCTGCCCTTGGCTATCCTGTCAATTTGACTAACTGTGAGAAAAAATCAAAGGGAGGGCTACAGTCAAAGGAAATTTGTTATTGAAACAAAAGTGGATCTGCTTCCCTGCCAGACTTTCCGTGGACAAAAGGGTATTTGTTTTCCCCTTGGTACCCACTGTGGCATGGCTTTCATTAGAAAGTTAGTGGGCCAAGGTTACAGCTGTACAGGATTGCCAGCCAACTTTTGCAGCCAAATGGTCTAAAGCAATCCATGAGAGCACAGCTGTCTCATAGTACAATGAGGTGAGGAGCACATGATGAATAGCTAAGTCTGTGTCTGTGGGGGAAGTGGGGAAGTGGAACAGATCACCAAAGATATTGCAGAATGCCAGTAATACAAATTATTCAGAGCATTTGCTGTCAGTGAAATGAGCTATGTATCTGATAGTGCCTGAAAGAACAGATGGATTGAAACTAGTGTGTCACATCCAGCTCATCTAATCTCTGGCCAAGAAGGGCGGGGAAACATTTGAATTCCCAGCTTCAACATCATTTCTTTGCTTAAGGTTTCCAGTAAAATCCCAAAGCTGGAAGAGCCTGTTTCCCATTTCAGGTGCGGCCAAAATTTTCAAAAAACAACAATTCTCAGGAGATTTCATGAGATTTTTTCCAAAACCATGCAACTATTAGAAAAGATTTTGACATGGTTGGTTCTGTCATCAACCCAAGCTTGGTAAAGTTCAAGCATAAGCCAAGACCAAAAATCTTTCTTTCAGCCTATATTTTCTAGAAAATATAGAATGTTTTGCTGTTGGTAGAAATGTCTATATTTGAATTCAATAGTAGTGAATAAATTGTATTTATTGAATTTTATCCATCTTCCTTTGGACTTTAAAATGCTGTGTAGCATCAATTGTTTCTAAGAACAGCTACTCTTAAAATCAGTCTGATGTGTGTTAAATCAATAATAAGTCATTTTTTGTTCCTTTGAAACTTTTCAGAGCCATGAGAGAACTGATAGGCCTTGCTGGCCTTCCACACCCCTCCCTGTAGGTCAGGACACCATTTAAGCTTGGCCACAGCCTCTCCGTCCCTGTCCAAACTGTTTTGTGTCTGTTTGCAGCTTTTTCCATCTTCTTTTGCCCCTGATCAGATCCTTGGCATCAGTTGTGGATCTGGATCTGAGGCTGTTGATGGACCCTGCTACCAGCCCTGTAGGACTGCATCCACTTGGTGAGAGCATGACTTGCTCTGGATCACCTTCACCCTCATTGCCCCTAGGTAACAGCTGGTCCTTGCTACTCCCTGGCATCAGATTTTTATCAATGGATTTCTTTTTTCTTTTTTTTTTCTTTTTTTTTTTGTTTGTTTTTTTGCTTTTAAACAGAAGTACATTTTTTGCACACAACTCCACAGCACTATTTAACTCTGAGCTGATATTGCACTTGGATTCTTTCTTTAAAGAAACAGAAATATGGTCAAATTTTGTAATGAAATTATTTGTGTAGCTTGCCTCTGTTTCTGACTCAGCTCTTTATGTGGTGTAAACATTCTTTGTACAAATACAAGCTGATGCATAGTATGAGAGGAAAAAAAAAAAGATTGCAAGATTGGACAGTCCTCAGTGTTTGGCAGTAGCTTCATATTTTCTGAGAGCTTTCTGTTGCCAAAAGCCTAGCTCATGAGGGTGACCTAAGCAGTAGTGATGGATTAACTGGCTGCATGGACCCTGATCCTGATACACTCACATGGGAGAAATAAATCCTAGTGGCCAAACATCTTTTGTACCAATCAGCACCAGAAATGGCCTTGAGTCTTTATGTCCTCCTTGTTCTTTTTGCCACTTTTAAAGTCAGAAAAGATTAAGTCATGCCATGTTTTCTTTCCTCAGCCCTATTTGGATTACCCTGTCCTAATTCCTTCAACATTTATGGGCCATGTTTTTAAGACTTTCAGTAATTTCTGTTGCTTGTCTGGACTGACCCACATTCTTCTTGATCTGCACTGCCCAAAAATGGATATGGTGCTCCCCCTGAGGTCATGCTACTGACAAGTTACTTCACATGTTTTGCAAACAAAACTATGGTTTATCTATCCCAATATGGTATGTTCTGTTTTTTTGTAGCAGCCTAACACTGAATAACTTTCAACTGATGGCTCACCATACTTTAGAGACCCTTTTCTATAGTACCAGAGACCATAATTATTCAGCCTGTCATTATACAGCTGATCACTCTTATGTACAGAACTTCATATTCATTCCTGATGAATTGCATTGTACTCTTCTCCAGTCAATATCTCTAATATTGCTCAGTGATTCTGTTGAAAACCTTTTTTTAGAACCAATTCTGCTAGCAGAAGGTGGCTAAAGCCACTGTCACTGATGCCAGATTATCACAGGTAATGTTTGCAGTGCCAATTCTGTTTCTCCACTTTGGAGTAGCCCAGACACTGACAGCACAAAGGACACCTCCACTTAGATGCTTGGGGTTAAGCATCTACAGGCATTTTAAGCACTTAAATTTCCACTGCAGGCAATGAAAATATGGTTTAGTGTAAATTATGAATATTTGAGGATTATTTACTTAATCAGCCATCAATACAGTGACTCCTGAGTGTCATTTGAGATGCCCCACCTTGACAACAGAATGACAGAAGTCATTGAACTTGGGGACATATGGGCCCTACTGGATGGCAGCAGTGTGTCAAAAAGGAGATCCCTTCAAAAGGGCCTTTCAAATGGTACTGGGTCCCTCTGATAGATGGAACCAACCCCTACACAATTAATGTACAGCTAATCTCCAGAGGTCACTTCCAACTCTAAGTATTCTGTGATTTTGTGATAGTCAGTGAAAGGAGGCAACAGCCACAAGTTGTAGCTAGAGCAACTCCAGCTGGATATAGGGATAAAAATTTCATTGTGATGTTGGTTAAGCATTGGAGAAGAAAGACTATGGGATCTTCATCCTTGAAACAATAGAAACTCAACGTGACAAGGCCCTGAACAGCCTGACCTGGCTTGGTAGCTGGCTCTGAGACAGGGGTTGGACTAGACAGCCTCCAGAGATACATACCAACCAAACTTTTTTATTCTAAACAGCATGCAATGTTACTGTAATTTATTTAGTATTGCATTCACATCACATTTAATTAGGCAATAAAGAGACAGAAGAAAAAAGAGAAGGGTAGGAAGTAATTGAAGCTATTTGGTTTCTTTGAGTGAGAAAAAACCAAAAGCCCATGGCATCAACTACCATTTAGTTAATTCAGCACCCTTAATTAAAATGAATAACATTTTTTTATCAAGCCTCTTTATCAAGTTTATGGTGTATTTATTCCTTACATGACACTTCATTACTGTCAGCCATGACCTGAGAAACTTGACAGATGGAGAAAGAACAGCAGTTCACTGGCAGAACTGGAAACAGAATGTGCTCTTCCAATGTTCAAAGCTTTAGACAATTTTGCCTGTTTCCTGTTGGGAGAGCTCTTTTTTATACTGCTGGTTTAATGGATAGTCAAAACTAAATGAATGCTGTGCTTGTTCACACTTGGACAAAATATGGCCAGCTTGCTAGGTCATGTTAGAGAGCACTTCACCAGCAAGGATCTCTGCTGATGTAACTTCTATTTGTCATAAATGACATTAATGTAATCTGAATCCTCATGCTCCAGTGAGTTCCTGAACAGAGTAAAGGGAAGTCATACATGAACTCTTTTTTCTCCCAAGATCCCAGCAAAAAATAGAAATGGGAAGAAATAGCCACCATAGGAAAAAGCTCTTCTGTTCCAGCTGTTCTATTATGACAGCTTGAGCCCCTGAACGTTTTGTCTCCCATTGAGCTACTCCTTTTCCTGTCTTGTTTTCTCCAGCCTGACAGCTAATTTACTGGCTCCTTATTAAATTCTGCCTTCCTTCAGACTTTTTTTTTCACTGCCTGTTTTATAACATTGCTATCCTTTCTGCATTCATTTTTGGGTCATGGTGGTGTGGACTCCTGGCAGGTCATTGTAATTAATCACGTGCATGAGTCCAATCTGCTTTGCCTCTCTGAGGAAAACATACAGAAGAATTCCAGTTTTCCTGGAAAGTTTTACTGTTTGAGCTTTTGTGTATTCTCCACAAGTTTTGACAGGAAAGGATATCTTACTATTTGAATCTGCTTTTTCCTTTGGCAGTCAGACAAAGAAACCGAAAAGTCAGGCACTATTGCTTTACTTGCAAAGTTTGTATGATTTGTCTGGATTTATTTTTTCCCCTGTTGTCTGAATGGATTTCTTGCAATTGAGTTTCTGACTTAGATGTATAAATCAATTTGTTTCCCACCTTTTTTTAATGTGCATTCATTTGTTCAGTCATACCTGACAAAAGGTGATAATAAACAATGGGCATGACCCTGGCAAATTCAGTATATTAGGACTGTAAGTAGTTGTAGGAACAGTTTGCGAAGAATGCTACCAAGGGTGAAATCAATAAAAGATGTTAATTACTGTCAGAGAACCATGTGTGCATTTCTGTCCAGCAGTGGATAGAAGCAGATGTTTCAACTTGGTGTAACAGGCTGCTGTGGCAGATACTACCTATGGGGAAGTTCTTTCTCCTTCAGCAATTGGAAGCTGGTTCATATCTAAAACCTGAGGACTTAAATATCAAAGAAAAGTTCTCTGAATATGTTATATCCTCTGGATAATTTTCCTATTCGTACAAAGGTCCAATACATTGGAAAACAGCTAAGCTACTTGGCTTCAGTAATGTCATGTTTGAATCTTGTAAAATGTGTTCACTCTTTACAACCCCTAAAACATATGGGAATATCTCTTAACAAAATTCCTGCAGAAATGAAACAGAACAAAGCACAGTGTTTAGAGCAAATAGAAGTTCTGCTAAAATTATGAGCTTATGGAAAGGAAGGAAGATCTGGATTTTTCAGTTTAGCAGACAGTGAATGAATAGCATTGGAGCAAATATAATGTTGTTAAACAGAAGCAGTAACATTGGTCTCCAAAGGAAATAACTTGTTTAAATCCTCATATCCAACTCCCTCTTACATCAATAATAGCTGCAAATGACATTCCACAGTAATAGAAGCCTGTAGGTGTTTTAAGATGACTGCTTCTTGGAAAACTGGAGAAAATATGCACTGTGGATAATGCAAATCTTAGTCGTTCTAGCAACATTGATCATAGAACCAGTTAATGAGCGCAGACACCACTAATCACACTTAGAAAAATCTAGGCATTTGTGGAGGAAAACAGAAAAGAAAAACAGCTGGTAAAATACAGTACTTTGCTGAAGACTCTTTCAAATATGGAACTGTGCTAATTTTGGATGAGATCCATTTTACCTAAAACCTCTATAGCAATAAATTAAATAGTGCTATAAAAGATCCAGTTTACAGTTTGGATGAAGCCATCCTGCTTTAGTGGGATAAAACTATTTATTATTAATGACACAAATGGTTTCATGCCTGTTGCCTCAGTGCCAGAAGTGTTCCTGGGCATTTTTAACTTTGTACTGTAGCTGTAGACCTAAGGTCCCCTCCTTCCCAAGTAAGAATTTGAATGCCTAAAATTCTTCTGTTTCATACAGGAATCTTAACAGTTTTAACTTCAAATGATGTCCTGAAATTACAGGTATCAATACTAACTAGGCACATTCTAACATAGATTGAGAGTTTCCAAGACCCTTTAACAGATATTTTTCATTCCATTCATCTGCAGAAGGGCTGTTCTTATTTCTGGTTTACTTCTGTGCTCAGCATTTTGCCTTCAAAAGAGAATGAAGGCAAGGAGCTTCCATCCAGCTACTCCATATTTGTGTGCCTAAAGATTTTTCTTTTGAACAAAATTGAACCAAGAATTAAATTTTCTTCTTTGCTGCTGGAATTCTCTAATCATTATTCTGTAAGGTCAAAGAAAAATAAGCCTACTGTACACATGCTCTTATCAAGGAAAAGCCAGGGATAGACTGCATCCTTGTTCTGTGTACATTAAAGACAAATGTAGACTTCTAGATTACCCAGAGCCTAACGTGGGAGGTGGATTTCATTGATGACACTGGAGCTGCAGAAGGTGCTTCTGCTGGGCAGAATGGCTGTCCCTTTTCTGGTTTATGGTGGTGTCTACATCCTCTAAACAGGCAAATCAGGCACTGACTTTAGGCACTCATGGTTCATGTTCACGAAGGCTATGCTTTAAATGTTATTCAAATAATTTGCCTTGAGTTCATTAAAGGCTTATTTCATACCTATGAAATGTGAGACTTCATCTGGAAAAAATGCTGCCTAGACCATTCTAAGCTTGGAAGATAATATAGAAAATTACAGGTTTCAAGTTTTTTTCATGCTGTCCTTTAGAAAACTGCTAGATTTGTTTTGCAGTGCTGGGAACTTACAAAGCCAGGTGAAAAAAAAAAGGCAGCAGACATTAAAAAGACTGAGAAAGATTCAAGACCTTCTCTGAACTAAACCTATTTATTTTTACAAGGGGCATTTTATACCTAATAAAACTGTCTACAGGAAACTTATATTATCAGGATCACAATATGAAAATTGGACAGAAAACTGGGGTTTGTAGTGCAAGGGTAATTAAGCCCAAAATGCAGCTTGAAAATAGTCATATAAAGTGACTTTGCTCTGGGAATAGTTAAAACTTACAGCCAAAAATGTGAAAGGATATTCATTGGCTCAGAATCTGAGACATTAATTTTGAATCTGTCTTTATTTGTCTGTCACAAAAGGCTGCATATTTACAAGGCAGCTATGTACCTGGGGCTATTCTGTGGCACTGAGGCCAAGGGGCAGAAAACAGAATCCATTATCATCCTAGACACCAAAGCAGGTTGTACATCCTTTGAGATCAGTTCCTAGACTGCATTAACATTCAGGCCATACCTGGAAATTGTTAGAGCACTTGCTGGCCCAGGAAAAATGATGCCAGGGAATGTTCTAAGAGTTTAACATATTCAAGTGCCAGTGCCCAGGAATGTTTCCTGGCAGTGTTTATTTGTTAACATAAAAGTAGCCAAAAGCCTTTTGTTTTAGACACTTAAAATGATACTTGAGACACCAATAGCAAAAGTTGATCTCTACAGAAAATTAAAGTACTCACTGCAGAAAAAAAAATGCAAAGGAATTGTGAAGGTGATGGATGAAGGGATATAAAAGGCGCAATTAAAAATATAATTTTTATTGGGTAAATCAGTGAAAAAATCAATACCTATTAATCTTACTTGATTTTAAAATTCCAAGACAAACAATGGCACTACGTTTTTAAAACTATCATTCTGATGGCATTATGCTTTTTTATTCTGAAGCATTATTGTGATTCCTTCCACATTCAATCAATGTTGACCATCTTTTCTAGCATCTTCTCTATCTTTTTATGGATGTACCATTTCTATGGAATAATAGACCCATGCAACTTTAATCCTTATGTATTATTCTTTCTCATTGTCCTTATTCCTGTTGTGTTTTAATCTTTTATATTCTTTTCCTTCCAATTTTCCAAATTCTAATTTATATATTTTTAGTATTAGTTTTCTGAATTTTCAAGATATCACTCTAGTTTTATAGCTGCCTTATTATTTTTTTTTACTGGGTTGTTTTTTGTTTGTTTGTTTGTTTATAGAATTATTATCTTTTGTACATAAAGCAAAATACCCATAATTGATTTCTAGTTTACATATGATTTTTCTGCTTAAATTCTTTCTGTTAGCTGATTTGGCTCATAATTTTTTTCAGTTCTAGGAAATGTCTCCTTTCAAAGCACAAATTATGTATATTACTGCTTTGGACTTTATTGTGCTTAATGTAGCAAGACTCATCAAACTCAGTTTTTGTACTAATACTGTCATTAATTTTTGCTTACACAGCAAATTCAACTTTATCTCTCACAATGGGATTTCAATTTCTTGCATATACATTCATATAGAATAAGAGAACTGCTGTGTAATGCATGCTGAAATTTCAGCATGCTGATGTTTAAGTACTGTCAGTATCACATTCTGGTATTTCATTCATATTGCTTTCACTGTATAAGAGATTTATTTTCTTTAATCATGGGCTGATGTTTACACTGCTGCTCATTCTGTTCCATAGAATGGATCAAAGATTTTCAAAAACACAAGCAATATTTCCATCTTGTAGTCCATTTTCTACAGCTTTGATTCTTTAAATTTTAAGATTATTTTTGGTCTAAAAAATAATTTCCTGGACAATTATTTCCATATCAATTCTATAATATTGAGCTTAAGATTATGAAAATTAATTAGATTAATTTCATTAAATGAATTATTTAATTTCATATCAAATATATTTATTCAACTCCAGGTAGGGAAGAAAACAGGATCTAGATCACAGTTGATGTTCTACTTGCCATAAGAATGAATTTCGAAAGAGAATTTTTTTTATTTTGAGGTTATATATTTAGGGATGTGGAGTAAGTCTGTTGAATTATTTGGGCTTCCTTATTATATGGTGTAGAGTTCAGCTATGCTTCTATAACTTGACATTTGCCTTTTTAATTTTCCTATTTCCCAATCATTTATTTATAAGCACTTTTGTTAAGTGCTATTGATATGAAAATATCCAAATATATTTTTTCTCTTCTGTCATTTATATTCTAAAAGATGTGTGAAAAAAGAGATGAAGTGAGTTGTTTTTTTTTTTTACCTATATGTTATAGCTGACAACACAGAGGAATCTAAATGAAAGCTCTTGCACAATCTGATATTTACAATTTTTTGGCAGCACGCTGCAGTAAGTAATAAGAACATGAGTGTTACCTCATTCATTGTCCATCACCATAGTAATTATCACCTAAGTTCAGATAAAATGGACGTTCTCTAATCTAGGGTAGCAATCAGAGGCTATATGACATTTGAAACTACTTCAAAGAAGGAAACTGAAACCTTATCTGGAGAATTTCTCTGCCAAAAGAGGTCAAGTAGAATAAATTTTCATCAAGCTCCATCACTCAAGCTGAAAGAGAAAAGACTGGCATGTCATTCCTTGGGTAAGGAAACATGGATTGTGTAGAAAAAAAGAAATAGGTACTATTTTTTCTGTAAGCTCAGTGGAGAAACCCTCAAGAATTTTTCTATTTTAATTGTATTTTTATTTTGATTAAAAATGCTACTATCTACAGTTTTGGTTCCATTTTGTTATTTTTTCCCTAGGGGACCATCAGGATTGCCGCTTGTACAGTGTAAATATCAGATCCTACTCTCTAAATACCAAGATGCTGAAAGAACTTAAAAAACACAGGTGTTTCTGATGAAATATAGCTTGCAGGAAGAGAATATCATAAGCAATCCAATTTGGAAGTGTTCCATATAGAGGAACAGGAGTAGTGTGTGCTAGAAAACACTGGAGGAAAACTGCTGCAGGAATTTTATTTAGATATTTAGAAAAATCAGGGAAACCACCCAAATGAAACTATAAGCTAATTGTGATCTATATTCATAGCCAACCAGGAGAAATTAAGTTAATAGATTTGTTCTTTTAGTATGTAAAGCTGGCTGTGCCCTGGAAAGCCTCAGACTACAGTCTATAATTCTCTCCCTAATGACTGCTGAATTGCTAGTTCCCATTCACATATTAATTCTTTGCAAATGTTTTTTGGTGCAAAAACTCAAGATGTTCAGTTCTGAAAAAGGCTCAGGCTTCAAAGCACAGTTTGTCTTTCCCTCTCTAACATATTCCAACCAGATTTTTTTTTTTTTTTTTTTTGCTAAACAATGGGAAATACCTTTCTCACTGTGAGATTTACTTCTCCTTACAAGTATCTGACAGTTAACCTTGGCAGTCATTTTTTTGTAAGAGGATGCAAGAAAAATTTCTGAAAGTTCTGGGGCTCTGTTCATCTGGCAGCTAAAGGATTCCAGCACAGCTTCACTTGGCCTCAGTCTGAGAGTATGGAAGCTTTAATTGTCCATGTGAATACCTTAAACCAAAGGGAGCCTGAAGGTTGAGGAGCATTTCCCAGTATATCTGCCTGAGAGGATATATACTGGAGAGTTTATCTGTTCCTATGACTATTTCACGATATTTTACTTATCAAAAATTTATTTTTCTCATTTGCATTCATTGAATAATTACACAGTATAGCTATTAATGCATATTGGCAGTTTTCCCTATTCATTATCTTTCTCCAAATTCTAAATCACATAATGGAACGGTATGATTTCGTGTTGATTCCTGGTATCATTTCGAACGACTTGCAAAATCTTTACAAACTGATGCACACTGATGTTATTGGGAGTATTTCCATTCCATAATAGGCTGTAAATCAGACACATTCTGGTAAGTACAACGTTTTCAAGAAATATTTTTGAAAATTTTTAAGAACATACAAACCAATCTCAAAGCGGAAGAATTATAATGTGTGGCAATGAGCTTTGTAATATCATAAATATTAAAAAAAACCCAAAAAAAACCAACAAAACCACCCATTGATAATCTCACAGAAATCAACGTGAAATGACTTTTAAAATTTCTTTCTTATCAGGAATTTTAATGTCCTAACTTTTTTTCCTTTTCATTTAGTAAGTCACTTCTTTTTCCATCATTTGCTCAGGAACTTTATACAGGCAAGCTTACTATCATGATGTTGCTATCATGATGTTGTCCAGCCATGAATGCTCTTTTATTCACAAACATTTGTGACCATGGAAACAGTTCTCCAGGAGCAGTCCATCCGAAGTCCAGTAGAGGTGTTTGCACCTTGTGTAAGTAAAATACTATTCTGTGAAGGGTAGCAGCTGTGTCAGCTCTGTGCACAATAGCAACCTAAGTAGGAATAACACTTGGGGAATCCCCAGGTAAAGTTCCATAATATTTTTTAAAGTTTCCCTAGTTCTTAATTTGACTTTATCTAATTTGAACCTTAGCATAACCCTCACTGAATGCCATGTGGTTTTGCTTGTGCAAACAGCTGCATTCAGGAATGTTACACTTGTGTGAAGTGGTGGCTTTCCCATCCCTGTGATGTATCAGATCCATTGACAGGAGAATAAGCTGAAAAATCCACCTCTGTGTTCTTGAACATGAGGACTGGAGAATTAAAGAACATTACAACCAGGTTCTTACATCAATATTTGCAATGCCATGAAGTTTGTACCAGCTGGAGATCCAAAGCATGTATTTGAAATATTGGGTTTCTGATACTTTTTGTGACTTTAAGTTTTAAAATACATTCTCTATATGCAGGTCTAGGAGAGATAACATTAAGGAGCTATGAAGGACAAAGGGCTGTATTACTTGTAAGAATTGCTTCCCAAGACAGACTCTTAATCTTGGCAGAGAATCACAGGCTTGGTTCAGGAGAAAAGCAGAAATCAGCCTGACAACTCTAACAGGACAATTTGGATTATTCCTACCCTTGAGAGTTTTGCACAGTTGCATTTCTGTTACATTAGCTGTAAATCAACATGTGAATACAGTAAAAATTAGAATAAACCCTTGTAATATGTGAAAACAATAGTTTTATTTCTTTCCCCTCATACTGAAGAAAGAATTTAAGAGTAGTTGTCATAAAATCATAAAAAACTGTGAAAAAAGATATCTGCATATTTTCATACTCTTGACTATGTGCTATTTTTCTTCTTACCTGCTTGATTTCAGAAATGTTTAGTTGAATCACTGCAACTGGGACTTAAGAAATTCTAGAGAAGAAGGGGGCACACTATTTACATTAAAAAAATTACTGTCTTGTTATTTGCAATAACAAGATATTCCTTCTTTAATGGGAAGGTGCCAAATGTCTTTGAAATATCAGAAGAGAAACTGTGTGAAGCATATCTTTCCTCTGGCATTATACAATATTTTTATAATGGATGAAAAGCTAAAATATTTTGGAATAAGCTTTAGATGAATAAAATTCAAATCAGAAAGAATCTCACTGAAATGAGAATACATAGATGCAATTAGTAGCAATCCCTTGAATTTATGGTTATGCTAGTCTGAAAAGTCTTTTTAAAAGTCTTTAAACTCTGCTAATTGCTAGAGTTTACACCTAATGAAATGGGCTTGCATTTCTTCTGGTCTACTGAGTAATAATTTCATGGACTTTTTTTTTTTTTTTTCAATAAAACATTTCCATGGAGACTACTTTTCAAATCTAGTCTGAGTATTCGCTGCCAGAATGGCTTAATTCCAAAAGTTTTGCGAATGTATGTTTTTAAGTGTTGGCAGAATTAATTCTGAAGTCTTCTGTCAGTAATTTAGATTCAGTGCAGAGAAAACCATCAAAAGTTTTAACACATTGCCTCTTGTATACCTTACTTTATTAGAGTATGATATATGATTAGATCCTCAGTCAGCATAAATCAAGCTAGTACAACCATGAGGATTTTTGCCAGCTCTGATCTAGTGTCTAGTCAATCCTTGGCCTGTTCACTAAAGCAACAGATAAGTTTGCCAAGTTGAACATAGTAGCTTAATTTGAATTCTGCTTTGGTATGAGAAAAGTTGTCCTATAGTATCAATCAAAAATGTTTTGTTTGATGTCGCAGGTAAAGTTAAAGTCATTTAAATTCATTTCATCGCCCCTTCTCCTATACATGGTGAGGGTGTTTTTCTTTCTGTACAGATTCAGATAGCAGTCTGTCATTGTTTGTTCTGGATCTTGACCCAGCTTCTGCAGAAGTCAAGGGCAAACTCCCACCGGCCGCGGAGACAGTTTAGTCATCAAAGGCAAAACAATCCCTGGAGTACTGGTTCTTCACAGGGATATGCAGAAGGAGATGATCACACAGCAACAGTAGTCATTATAAAGAAGGAAATTTTTTTTCTGGGGATGAAGAATTCAGGATGTTTATTAGAGCTTTTGTCATGTTATGTTCTGGAATTAGCATGCTTTTCTATTGCAGAAAATTAGCTGGCTTTTTGCCGGGTAGGATTTTTGTTCCCATTTCCACTACCTTTTGGATTTCCTTGGAAACATTTGTTACTCCAGACTGTGCATGAATATTTTTCTGTTTTTCCAGTATATGTTAAAAATTTGGTTGTATTTCCTAAAATGTAAAAAAATCCAAGTAACAGAAATGAAATAGAAAGCATTATGAAATTTGGATATTATCTTTCAAAGCTTTTTCCCACCAGCTTTGAAAGTATTCCTCAGAAGTAATAAGTATACTGAAATATATATCATTTCTGGCCTTGTTAGTTGAAAGAAAATTTGGGTAAGGCCCAGAATTTAGATGTCACAAAATAAGTGCCACAAAATCCGTATGTCTTAAAGTATAAAAGTATTTTCTTCATTTTCTGAAGAAGTTACCTGTTGGGTAGAAACTTGGTCAAGAAACTAAGGGAATTCCCAGAAGATTGCCCCAGACACCTTTTCAAAGGCTGAAGACTGAGAGAGGGAAAGTTTAAGAGGAAAAGAAGAGATGTTTCCACACTTCCTATTTAAGCAGAAGATCCTTACTTCCCTTTTCCAACTTGTTTTTCATGATCTCATATTTACACCCCACTTTCCTCATCTTTTATTTTTTCTCTGAGACTGCTGTGGGCAGCATCACAGTTCCTGACAGTGTGCTGGCACAAGATAATATTTGTATTAGCAGTGTTGCTAAAGGATTTGGAAAGATTTGTCCTGTAATACCAGTACTGGATACTCAGGCATGCAGACAGTGTAAACTGGTGGTCAGTCCCACCAGTGTAAAGATTTAATGCATTGTAACTGGTGAGTGAGCGTTGGCTGCCTTTGGTAAGGTTGGAAGCTGTGCCACATAAGATGCTCTATTTTTATTCTAGGATATAAAACACTAAAATATGACTGACACATGATGAAACAAAAAGATACCAGATATCTTATGGTTAAGAATATATCCAAGATGGAGACTTTTGCTTGTTTATTATCCTAGCAACAACATTTGGTTTTCTGCTTTTCTCTTTCTTAATTGTAGGAGTTATTCAGCTTAGAGGAATGCATGGTTATTGTCCACATATTCTTACAGCCATGCATTTCTAGTCACTGTTGGGACTTCACATATTTATCACACAATGATTATTCCCTATTCTTTGTGGACAGATGCTTGTTTGTAGAGTAGAATTTTGCCACTTTGTCTAGTATTTTTTTTTCTCCTTTTGCTCTGGCTATCAAATAAAGGTAATTATTGCATCTTGGGCTGTGGAACTACTCCCTGTTAGAGAGCTCTTTATTAAAAGATGTTTCTCATTCTCTTGCAATCCTTCTCACAACAATTGATACAATTCTATTTAGTTCAACAGATTCTGCTGGCTAAAATTTGTTGCAGCAGGATCCTTCTTCAAACTAGATCTAGTCTTTTCACAGCCAGTCATAAACTGGTAATAGATATACCATAAATCCTCATTTGGACTTTGCTGGTTTAGGATTACACTGTAGGTAATAGTACTATTGAATCTTTTTTTGTTGGGGTTTTTTTTTTTTTTTTTGCATTTATCCTTACAGTAATTTTGTTTCAGTGAAAACAGTTTCATTTTTTTCAGCATTTATCCTAGAAACATGATACAACATTGCATCCTGAAGGAAAAAGTTGACTTCTGTCTGAGACATAAAATATTTGCTTGTAATCACTTTGCAATCATTCTGGACCATAAACCTAAAAAGATAGACAATCCATTGTTTCTATTAGGAATAATGAAGACAAAATCATATGTGAAGATTTATTATTTAGATATTGCTTTTCTGAAATCAGTAGTCCTCATGAACGTGGGAGACTTGCTGGGGCTTGATTCACGTGTATTTTTTCAGAAACAGTCTCATGGTTTGAGGGATAATCTCATTTCACACGGTTCGGGAGGAGGGCAATTTTTAAGTGCAGTCAGTAAAATGACATTAACTACAGTGAATACACATATGCAAACAAACACAAAGTCCTGTGTGAACTGATCCTCAGCTTCCTGTGGGAATGACATCTTCAATGGATTATATTTGAACTCACTGAGAATCAGCTGGGATGACAGCTGAGCTGGAAGCTTTGCCAGAATACTCGCTGCCGTCTGGTTTTGTATATGTTTGTGATGCCTGTACATAGCCTGTGCTGTCTGGGGTGGAGACAGTAAAATTGATATGATGGACAATTGTAAAAGGAGCCTGATGTGTGATTCTTCTGAGCAATTGTAACATTATTTGAATAGAATAGAATCATTAAGGTTGGAAAAGACCTCCAAGATCATCAAGTCCAACCTCGCTTTAAGCACTACCCTGCCATGTAAACTATAGAAGTGAGCGCCACATCCAGTCATTTCTTGAACTCTTCCAGGGACAGTGACTCCACAGCTTCTCTGGGCAGCCCTTTCCAATGCTTACCCACCATTTCAGTGAAGAAACTCTTCCTGATGTCCAACCTGAACCTCCCCTGACACAGCACCTGTCCAAGCCATGGGCTGCCAGCTTCTCCCAGAGAATACTGTAAGGGACAGTCACAAAGGATTTACTGAAGTTCAGGCAGACAATATTCCCAACCTTTCCCTCATCCACTAGGTGGTTCACCATGTCCTAAAAGGAGATCAGATAGATCATGCTGGCCCTGCCTTTCCTAAATCCATCCTGGATGGACCTGATCCCTTGTTGTCCGGTATGTGCCATGTGATTGCACTCAAGATAAACTGTTCCCTAACCATATGTCAAGATGTTTTCTGAAATGTGTTCTCTATTTATGAACTGTTTTATGGCTCAAGGATTTTTTTATTTTAGTTGGTAGTACTGGTTAATTTCATGCCTTATGCTTAATTTATTTATTGATAGCAAGGTAATTTCTGAAAAGTAAAAACTCATTAAGTGTAGAAATTAGATGCACAGAATGGAATTAGCAAGTTATGTATATGGGCAACATAATACAAAGCCCTGAACAGAGATCTGGCTCTACTTTGATGTCCTTTCTGTTTTTGAATGTGTACTTAATACTGCATTACCTTTCTTCATCATAAATATGGGACAGTATGTGGACAGATAAAAATACTAACATCCTTTGACAAAAACCATGAGAGTGATGTGAACCCTTAATTTCTTCAAAACTACTGCCAATAAGTAATGCTATTAGGGTTTATTGAAGTGATTTATTGAAATGAAAATTATAGCAGGGATATAATTTACATTTCAAGAAGAAAAAACAAACAAACAAACAAACAAACAAACAAACAAAAAAAAAACAACAAAAACCAGACAGGAATAAGAAGGCTTTTATGCTTCTCCTCTTCATGGCCCTTGGCTGAATTTGCTCCAATATGTCAATGTCTCTCTGGTTCTGAGTGGCTCAGAGCTGTACTCAACAGTTAGATGGGTCCCACCAGTGCTGAAAAGAGGGGAAGGATCACATTCCTGATTCTGCTGGCAGCACTCTGCCTAGTACAGGAGGCTATTTGCCTTTGCTGTGATGTCCCTTTGCTAGCTTATGGGTAACTTCATACCACCAGGACTTCCAGGACCTTCTCTGCTTTCTGATGTTTGTCCCCATCTTGTGCTGTTCCAGTGAGAGAGCACAGGATGTAGTCTTGGCCTCAGCCCCCCTCAGAGGAACTGGTTTCACACACAATTCAAGGCATAATGGCTTTTCAACTCAGCCTCACTGCTTTTGTAAAACTGACTGTTGTGAATATCCTTCCCTTCAGCCTTCAGAGTATTTTTAACTATTCTGTCATACCCTTATAAAATGAACAGGGATTTATGAGTAGCAGCCTCTGTCTGAATAGAAGTTAATCTGTGAAGGAATCCAAAGAGCAGAGACATGATAGAAGTGCAAAAGTGGAGCAGCTTCATAGGAGCTGTGACGTACATCCTTACTCCCTTCCACTGAAGTTACACAGTTTTGAAATTATCATTATGGCTTTTTACTTGCCAAAGCAACACTTAATATGCAATTAAAAATAAATAACTTAAATGCTTGTTTTTAAACATTATATCTAGGAACTATCTTCTTTCAATTTATTTCTAGCTGAGGCTTAATGGTGGAACAAATCTTTGCAGACTTAGAGTAATGTGCTAGTCCATCAATGCTAAACAACTCCTTCAGGCCTGAACAGGAAGGAGTATTTTTCTTGACATTGTGTAACTGCCATAATTCTATGGTTTCTCTTCAGTCCTAAGGTTGCTTGACTCCAGCATGTGATTTGTAGATATAGTGAAGAATATGTTCACTGTATCCTGACTTTATAAAGAATCATCAGAAGCCACTACTAACGGATAGCTTGCCAATTGGGGAATGATTTCATATAATTCAATCTCAAATGAAGTTCATTAGAGTGGACTGAACAGTATGAATGCTAGCAGCTATCAATTTTAAAACAATAATTTATGCTAAAATCTCCAGGGTATAAAAGAAAACAGAGTGACAGTATAAAATGTTGCGTGTGAAGAATATGTTCCCTCTAAATTATTTTTGGCTTTTGCATGTGATTTGTAGATATAGTGAAGAATATGTTCACTGTATCCTGACTTTATAAAGAATCATCAGAAGCCACTACTAACGGATAGCTTGCCAATTGGGGAATGATTTCATATAATTCAATCTCAAATGAAGTTCATTAGAGTGGACTGAACAGTATGAATGCTAGCAGCTATCAATTTTAAAACAATAATTTATGCTAAAATCTCCAGGGTATAAAAGAAAACAGAGTGACAGTATAAAATGTTGCGTGTGAAGAATATGTTCCCTCTAAATTATTTTTGGCTTTTTAAGCTTTGTGCATTGAATCACTGACACTTCATTTATATGAATAACCTGAGAAAGTGAGGGCCAAATAGAAAACTTTTTAAAGGTCTTGATTTGGTTTAGGAATAAGTTTCGTGATATACTTCATATGCTACTCAAAATCAAGTTGTTTGTCATAATTTAGCAACATTTTACAATGTGCATTTCATTCAATGCCTTTTAATCTTGACTGAGTATGCATTTTATATATAGTACATATATAGTATACAAATTCTGGACACATTAAGCAATCCCAAGGAACCTCATATGTAACAAAAATTATCTTAGCTCTTCTTTTAATTAAATAAATTAATTGGGTTCTTTTTAAGGTTTGAAGACATGGACTGTATCTACTGTTACAATACAAAAAATATTAAAAGACTGTTTTATAAACAGGGCTCAGCTAAATGCAGCAACACTATCTGTCTTTAGTTGGAACAATAACTTGGATTGGTCTCAAGAGTAGCCCCTTTTCTTACCGTGAAAGGAAGAAGCTTTGAGATGAGCAGCACTGTAAAACTTCTGTGTGACACATTTGAAAAAAATGGTTAAGGATGTTATGTAAACACTGTGTCTTAGTGCTTTGCAGGGGGAGGAGCTCTCTGCTCCCATCTTTTGGTGACCAGCAGGATATCTGCTGGTTTTATCTACACATTATGTATAGATATTTAGAGCTACATCTGGGTGGGGAATCTGGGTCTTCTGGATAGATCTTGCACATGAAAAGATCCAAGTAACCATGAGCTCTTTTCACTGATTGAATAAGACCTGAATGCTGACTCCAAATTCTTCGTAGTATGTACTTTTAAAAGTCACTGGTAAGTTGCACTGCAGGAATATAAAGAGAAATAAGGGTTCCTTCTTCAGGTACTGATTCTTTTCAAGGAGAAGAAGCTTCCATTATACAGGTTATTTGTGCCAACTTTCATAAACATTGATTTCATTAGTTTTGCTTACATGGATGCAGATTTTAATTCGTTATTTGAAGTGTAGACAAAGCATTGATAACCATAGATCTATACGTGCTCCAAATACTAATCCATTCTCTTTCTGAGAGATAATTTGGAACACTATTTACTTCAAATAGAAAGAAAATGTCTTAAATATTCTCCAGTAGACCACAGATACAATGCTTTGGGGGAGTTGTATTGAAATTAATGTAATTCACTTTATTTCTACCTACAATATAATATCTGGAACAAAATTCTTGCAAATCAGTAAGCATTATTTTTTTACATGATATTTCATCTGCAGCCAGTGCACTGGAAAAAACTTCAGTATACAGAGGCTTTATTCTTCAGACATGGAACTGGACAAAATGTTTCTCCATAGTTTATCCACTTGACGTGTGTGAATAAATAATCTTCATTCTCCTTTTGCTCTCAGAGCATCTTTCCCAAACTCTGTGTCACTCTCACAAGTTCTGTCTTCATGTCCCTGTGTACAATATTACCATTACCTGAAGTAAAGAAATAAAACAAGCTCTAACTCCATTAGACTGCAGTGAAAGTGGAGCAAGGGAAAGAGAAATTAGGCCCTGATTATTTAAAGTGCAGCTGTGAAGGAAATGAGGCAGGAAGAAGTGTGGGAGCATGAGTAATAAAACCAGAGAAGTGTATGGAAACTACTGAATTTTCTCAGGGCGCTCTCCGCCCCATAACACAACAACTTTGCAAATCTCCATCGTAGTTATACAAAATCTTTCTCCCTCTCTCCCACTGTACCCAGAATGGATTTCACCAATTTACCACTGACCTCCTTGTAAGAATCTTAATGTATTATTTGAGCTAGTAAATGTAGCTATCTGAAATGTCTGGCAAAACAACTTTAACCCATGTCTAAGATGTCTGGCAGGAGATTCAGATCTTCTAGTTAGTTAAGCCTGGGGCAAACTGCTATGTTTTCTGGGCTAAACTTTCTTTCAGGAAAGGAAACTTTGCAATTGGCCTAATCCTTTGAGCTCTGAAGCAGGGAACTTTCTTTTTTCTCACAGGATGTTTCTCAGCAAACAAATGTATTTATAGTAAATAGGGTTAGATACAATATTAGATTTAATTTGCCTCATTGATAAGTGGGATAAAACACATAGACAATAAAAGGAATGTCTTCAAAAGCTTCCCAACTGTAGTAATACTCATTTTTAAAGCAAAGTACCTCCACTTTTTGAAAAGCAAACTCTAAATTTTTCAAGTCAAATTGAAAAAAACTAAGAGAAAAAAAAGAATCTCAGTATTTAGATCTGAAATATGGATGAAGAATTTGCAACCTTCTAGCTATAAAATCCAACAAAAGTCACAAACAATACTCCTCAATTTTATCTATAACACACTTCAAAGGGATGTCACACTTCAAAGGAATGTCAATGAAAATTCTAGCTTAGGACATGGTGACTGGTAAATAAAAAAAGACAGTGTATTAGAAGTAAACAAACACAAAAGTTTCCCTGGACGTGAATTAGTTCTGTAAAGAAACCAATTTCAGTTTATATTTATCCACAAAACTTTTTCATAGGCTAACAGCTTGAGAGCGAGTGTAGGCAGTGGCTCTAGAAACTTTGTTTGGGCGATATTGTGTCCATATGTGCTTTCTGCATATAAGTGAAGTCCAGAAATTGTGATTTTGAATCCCATTCCAGACACCATTTATGAGATTAGGATCCCATTTAAGATGAGACATAAAGTCAAAAAGCCTGATGGTCAAACTTCAGTTCTTCAAATGAATCCAACCTTCACTGTGCCTGTGTAAAGTCATGTGTAGAAGTACCACATGAACACAAAAGAGCAGCATGGTGACAGTAACACGACACAAAAATGTGAGCAGGAGTGTTACTGCATGGTGACCAAAGTTCTGCCTTGCCTTGCAAGGACAAAGCCTGCAGGGACATGCCATAGATACCAACAGGTTGCAGTGGGAGTCTGGGGCCTGTGTGTGTGGTAGCCTCATGCCACTGCTGAGATCTTCCTTTATATCATGGTACAAATGGCCATGAAATCTTATAGTCCACTGGTAATCAAAATCTACACAGGCATGTGCTCATTTTGTAAATGGATATGACCTGTGTTTGAAGACACTGCAATTAACACAGCTAGACAGCTAGTTCTTACATTTCCTCCTTAGCTATTTGAAAGCTCTCTAACAATATTGAAGCTCTCCTCTTTTAACCCCTCAAACAGGAATTAAAAAATAAAACATGTTTATAAAAATTAACATTGTTCTTAGACTTTCAAAATGACAAAGTGGGCATGTCGGGCAGAAATATGTTCCCCAGGGAGACTCAACACCAGCAAATATTATATTCTGCTTTTTAATGGAAAATTATATGCCTTCCAAAGAAAGGGCTGGCTTATTTGCTTATCTGTGTTGTCTTTCCTTTAAGATCTCTGCTTGAAGTCAGGAGATCCTTAGAAAGACTGCAATAATCATAACATGAGTAGAGTGATAATGTCAGCAAAGGCAAACATTCAATTATTTATCAAATACAGGAACCAACAGCTGTTCTCTCACTTTTTCTCCTTACATTCTTCTGGAGAGACAGGGAAATAACTAGTCACCCTGCCTGGAAGTTACTGCATTGCAGTCCTTTAGCCACATGCATTCTATTCTTTGAAGAGTGAGCACTGAACTACAGGAAGGTGTTCGTGTACAGGCTGTAATAAGATAATTTTCAGCTCATGTGTCTCAGCATGATTTGAGTTTTTCATCATAAAAAATCTCTAAGAAATGAAGAATAACAACTGGTAAATTATTGGCCTGTTGAATGGCACATTTCTCCTGCACAGCATATATTTAAATCTGGCTGGTTATAACCGATGTAGCATCCTTGCCAACATGGCACTGACACAGTCTCTATTAAGGTAATTATGTAAAATATATATCTGAATTTACCCAGTCATTGTATCTTGTTTTGTGACAGAAATATTTGATTTAAATTGTGTGACTATGCCAGCACATGAATACATGTCAAGCTTTAATCTATTTGAATATTTAACTTCAATTCACTTAATGTGATATACACAGAAAATATGAAGTAGTCTTGATACTGTTACAGACAAGTAATGTTTGTGTTTATGTTTTGGAAAGCTGCCATATATAAACAGAATTCATACACATGAAAAAAAGAGTTCAAGATTTCAGTTATAACAGAAAGAAAGGTCCACAAAGACAAGGCCTGGCACGGGGTACAGTTGCATGATGAAATCATGTAGATTACTTTAGGCTGGATGCTAGCTTATCAGTGCTCAGGAAGGCACCTAGAAAGTTTTTCCCTTTTGAATAGGAATAGTCTCTGAGTAACAGAATAACAATTAGCAAACTAGACATTGCTGGAACACTACTGAGACACTTCTTGGGCCAATTTGTTTCAGGAACAAGGTTCATTCCTCAGAGCAGTGAGTACACACATCACTGCCTATGAGAAATAGAGGAACTCTGCTCCAGAGCATTTCCTTGGAGAAGTTTAACAGAGTCCTTATACACTGACATATTTGCCTCAAAAATGCAAAGTGTTAGAATGAAATGAAAAAGACCAGAATATCTGGAAAAGGTAGGGAAATTATATCATCTGTCTTTGATAATGGGAATAAGAAAATTGAAGGAAAATGGATTTTAAGGAGAAGAAAAATGATTAATTGAAAAAGAATCATTACATTAACATGCATTTTAGCATGTGAAATCTTTATTGTACCTAACTAAAAATAAACATAGAAATTTCACTACTGAGTATTTATGATATATATAGTAACTACTGTTGGAAAGGAAATGCTGAATTTTTTTCATCAGTGCGAATTTTGAAAAATCAGTGAGTGAGACTAGCTTTTAAAACAGATACATCTGCCCCAGACATATAGCCAAAGGAAAATTTACATCCCTAAAGAGTAACTGAGCAAAAATAGGGATAGAAATTCCTTTACATTTTGTGAGGTACAGCTTTGCACCTGTCACACAGAGCACTCACTGCCAGCAGCCAAGAGGCAGACAGGAGGGAGTGTTCTGCTGTGATCTGGGAACTCTGAGGATGATGGACACAGGACAGGGAAGTGTGGCAAAAGTGCTAGAATGCCATTTGTCAGCCAGAAATGCAATGCACAACATCTCTGTATTACAGTTTGCAATGTCTCCTTCTTTCACTGCTCCTTTTCCTTCCTATTGCCCATTAAAGATATTTAATCTTTGTGCATGTTTTCCAAAAGTATGCCAAGTTTCTGAAAATCTCCACTATAATCTGAATTTAAAACACTAGAATCATGGCAAAACAAAATGACAGATGACAGACTTTTCAGTTTCTCAAAGAGCATCAAAACCTGCCTGGATTCCTTCCACTTCACTTTAGAAAACCATAAAGTGAACGTCTGTGCTCAGACTAGTCAGGCTCATTTCATCACCATAAATGGAGAAAATCAACACTTTTACAGTTTGATAGGATTCACCCTGTGAATGCCCATGCTGTGATGAATCCTCTCCTAGACATGACTCTTTCCCTTTGTTGATGGCAGAAGGAACAAGGGTGATGAGCTTGGATGTAAACATGTACCTTGCAGGTATCCTAAGTTACATGAAGTGACTCCTGCCCAAGTTGACCTTTGTGAGCAGACAAATCATATATGTCTTGAGCCATTTTGTTTTGCAGTGTCCCAGTGAAGGGTTGGCAGCTAAGGGGTGTTTAATAATGTCTGCTTCAAAATGCTTTTCATAGTAGCAATGGAGGATATGTGATAGGAGCCATAGTACCTACAGTGAGTGCCAAGTCTTCCTTTCCTATGAACGGTTAGTTAAGTCAGCACAGCATTTCTTCAAACTAACAAGAAGCTGATGAATATCCTTACAAATCACAGAAGTTCAGCTTTTAGCAGGAATGACATTGTTAATTGAGTGCAGATGGCTTACGTTGCTGATCAACTAAATAATCAGATAAGTAGAGTGGCCTGATGCAGAGGAAATTACAACATCAGCATACAGAAAATTGTTGTTGTTCCTATGTAAATTAATCTAATGTAATTCATTCTGCTGGATATGTGTAGTCACAGCTGGCTAAAGGACATAGTTATTCCAGACCATTCAGCTCAGGTACTGTTTCTAACTGCTGCTCATCTGTTATGTAGATGAGACCTGTAAAAACCTCTTTTTCTTTTTTTCTTTTCTTTCTCTCTTCCTCTCTTTCTTTCCCTCCATGGAGTGTCATCTGCAACCTACTTTATCTACCATTTCACTAATTTACTGAATATACCTCAAATGTGTTGCTTGACTATTCACAGCTAATAATAAATACTAAAGAGTAAACAGTTATTAATATGGTTGCTCAGTTTCAAGACAAGGAAATTCAGAGGAAAAATGTAGTAGTTCACTTGCAGCAGGTCCCATTAGAATAATTAAAATAATTCACTTGTGCCCAGGTCCTTGAGACCAACAGTTACACTGAATTATTTTATTACAAGTCAAATATAAAAGGCTCAAGAGTTAAACCCAAGCATGACTCGAATGATGACAGTTTTATTTCCACTGTTGTTGCTGGTCTGAGTAAACTGAAGTGTCCTGGAATTATCCTACAGATTACAAGAAAAAAGCCAAACTTAGAGGCAGGTTTGCCAGTCTTCCTGGGCTCCACTGAGTTCTCATGCCATCCAGCAGGCTCCTCCACTAAAAAAGGTTTCATTTTCTCCAATATGGGGTGATGCTTCTGGCTTTTTTTTAGGATCTCCCATCTACCCTTCTATATGAGTATTCCAAAAGCTGACAAGAAATGATTTCTCATCTCATTACACCTTTTAATCTTCTTTAGACTTTTTCTCACTGTGCCACATCAAGCAAAAAGATTGATTAGGCTTATTACTTGGCAGCTGGTTGCATACGTAGCCTGTAAGGGCAAATACCAGCTTGCTTATGGGCAAGTGCCTGGCTGTAGATGCTGGGCTGTCTGGCCTTCTGAAGATGGACTTCAGCTGATCAATGAACCCCAGAATCCCTTCCCTCACTTCCACTTTGTTCTGAGAAAATGTAACTCCGTGGGTTGGATTCACTGTCCATAAGGAGGATGCCTACAAGGTAAATGTTCACACTGGTCATCGAGGTGCCTTTCATCTTGGGTGTAATTCAGCTCATCCTAGAAGAGATATCCATAAGCCAGGAATGTGCCTTTATATGCTTCTCTCTGTCCATTGACAATCTCTTCAGCCCTTAGGGAGAGATTTGGGTGATATCTGTCTGTATTTAACGACAAATGACATTAGTGTGGTTTATTTTTAATACCCTTCATATCTTCCCTGACCAGAATCAAGAAGAATGTCTTTCCAAGGCTCTCTCTGTGCCCAGTAGAAAGATCTGGAGGTCTATTTTACCATGAAGGTTTTTAACTTAGCATCTCTACTGCTACCTTCTGGTGGTTCCCAAAAATACCTGCAGTGTTTTAAATGTTCTTCTCATGTAGCAACAGACAAAAATACAGAAATTACTTGTCAGGAATGATAGACATAAGGTAAAAAAAAAAATAAATTCATAATTTCATATAAAAAATTAAATGTTGAGCACTGCCTAATAACATGAATACATGAGTTGTTATTTATTTTCCTCCTTCATACACCACATTATTTCCACTTATATGAAATGGTATATTCCAAGATTTTTATCTAATTTTTGTCTTGAAGGCAGTTGAAATAGCTTCCCCAGATGTTATTAAATAACCAAAGCATGCTGTAATCAAACAGTCTAATTCCCTGGAAAGAAAAACAGTCTCCTGTACCTTATTTACATATCTTTAATTTCTCATAAAGTTTACAAAAGAGACTTATGACTATGGTCATTTATGCTGTTTTCCCACTTAATAAAAAATAGTTCAAATTCTCTGCTGATATTAACCCCAGTTGCTCCCATCACCTCTCCTCCAGGGAATCCTGTAGGAACAAATTTGAGTACACGTGAGTTTGTCACTTTGTAGTGTAAGGATTTAGTTATGCCACAGGAAGAGTATAGGATGCTGGGTGGAAAACAGACATAACCCTTGCTTCTTTGAGTCTGAGAGCACAGGGACAAATAAATCTCTTCTAAGACAACTAGTTGCATGTTTGCTTTCTTAAAAGTTAGCAGGAAGCACAGACCCTTGGATAATGTAAGTCTTGCATATTCCATTAAAAGGGCAGCTTCCTCTATATATTCTGAAGCTGTAACCCATATCAATAAAAAGGAATTTAACATTTGAAACTAGTGGTCTCAAAACATTTACAGACTTAGTTCAAATCATGTAGTCAATATTAAATTCGTTTTCAAACAGAAAATTTAAAAGAGCTATTTCATTTCTCTAGTTCTCCTCCACTGTAGGTGCAGATTTTGTCTCTATCACAGAACAGTATAAAGCTAAGAACAATATAAACCAGACCACAGAATAAAAGCACATGTAAATCACTGCCTAGCTGACATAGCAACTCAGCCTGAAACATATCATTTGTAGCTGGATACTAGCAGGCAAAATGTAGTTTAGAATGCAGTAGGTGCAGTGATATTAAAAGATTTTTATGCTTTATAGCTGTGAATGTACACAGCCAGCTTAAAGATTTATTTCACTGTTCTGTGTGTAAACATGTAATCTCAAGTCTTGACCTCCAGAATAAAACAGAAGAGAGGAGAAGAAAGCAAAGGGAAAAAAGAAATTCTGAAAAAGTCCTTGTTCATTTCTCAAGGGGACACAGGGCAGTTTTTGTAGCCTAATCCTGGAATATGAAATGTGAGAAGTTCTCTCCTCTTTTTCCCTATGCATCATTGAAGGCCAAATCCAGTTATACTTTTCTCAACATTTATTCCCTTCAGCTCCTCAGAAATTAGTTCTGTGATATCCTATTTCAAGAATTTCCCATTTGCTCAAATGATGCCTCATTAATGTTAGATGAAGTCCTGCAACAACTTCATAACTCAGTAGACATGTCCCAGGACTTAATTTACCCTGTTTTGTTGCTGCAAAATAACATGCAGATGGCTTATCATGAGCAATCACTCCCAGTTCACTTCCCTGACCTATGTCCTGTGACATTAACATTAGACATTATAAACCTCAAGTGCATTGACATTTGAGAGCTTTCATTTAAGCAGTCATATAGTCTCAGGGAGACACATTCATGAAGAACAGCTCATACTCACAATGAGTAAACACTCTCATTAATGTTCTTTAATGATCAGACAGATGATGAAGGAAAAATTCTGTAGTAATAATTATTAGTAACAGTTTAAATTTATAAACCACTTTTATTCTCAGTATTCCAAAGTATGTTAAAAACATGCTGATTAAAAGTGTTTGTATGTGGTGTTGCAGAAAAACATAAATATCGCTAAAAGAGAATTTTGAATGGTTGCTAGATTATGCAGTGTATTATCGTTTTAATTAATTGCTTTATAATTTTCACTAAAATATTATTATGACTGATTCTCCTAAACATGGCCAAAAATGCCCAGGCATCAAATCAGGCCTCAGTTAATATTACTGAAAATGGGGACTCAGAAATGTCATAAAATAGTGATCTTTTTGACACAGGCATGGTGCAAAGTATTATGAAGCCATTTTCCTTTTCCTTTTCTTGCAAGTGTTTCCAGGACTCTTCACTGGAAATGCTCCATTTTGCCCTGAAGAATAAAGGAGTCTTCTCATTCACCTCTTAACCTTGACAGCTAATAAGCAAGGTTATTAATGAAAAGCTGCCTTACACAATTTGCCATGTTCCTATGGGAAAACTGGATCTTTATAAAGACAATTGTCCACAAGAGACAGATCATACAGTTTTCATTCCTCTGCAAAGGCCACTAACATAAATGCCACACCAGAGAAAATTACAACCTTTGACAGGAACATCCAGCATCATGGTACAGAGCCAGATAGTGTGAAAACAGCCCAAGAATTAATGACTACACAAGCTAATCACCACAGACAGGTCTAACCAGAAAATCAATTATCCTGAGAATCCATTTCTTCACAGGAAAAGATTTACTCTTTAGTCCTACCCTACAACTGAAAATTGCCACTCACTTCAGCAGATACTGAAAAGGGTGTATTTCATATTTAGGACTATATGCTTATGCAAGTGACAAAACTAAATTCCTGATGTATGTTGTTCCTTTTAGCACTGCAGAGCCAACAAAGCTCAAGAGGGAATTAGATACGAGGCAGGCTTGTGCTTCATCAGCAGATCAGTCTCGTCCCTTCTGATTGCAGTTTCCTTATGGCTGATGATGATTATGAGCCAGGAAAAAATCACAGCTGTTGTTCCAAAAAGCCCTTTTAGAACTGGGTAAATCCAATACCGCATCACTGGCAAGTCAATTAACTTGAAATGATCTGATGCTGATTTTTCAGGCTTATTTTTTTGTGGCTATAAAATATTCAAGAGTAAGGATCTACACTATAATGTCTACCTATAGATAGAATCCCATTTACATCCTCTGCTTCAGAAACAGGAAGAAAATATTTCAGCTTCCCTTGTTTTAATTTGTTCAGTTTTTAGAAATGTTGATAAGGATACAAAATACTCCCTGACTGAGAGCATAGAAAGGGAGGAGTTGCTTTTCATACGCACAATCTCCATTCACAAGAACCCACATCTGCAAATTTTCTTTTTTTATTTAACTGTACACAAAATTATGTCTATTAAATATAATATATTGCTTTCCAAGATAATATTATATTTTAGGGATATAGAAATGGCTGAAGTTTTGTGAGCTTGAGCAGAAAAGCAGGACTGCCTAGGAAGGCAACAACAAAGGAGATAGGGAACAAAGACTACTGCAATGCTGCCACTTACTGCTTGAAGAGGAAAAAGCTGCCCTGAACACTTATCATGCACTTTCTGCCTTCCAGTGTCTTATAATTGCTCATAGCAGAAGCATCAAGTTGCATTACTGAAAGCTGGGTGATCTCTAATATTTGGAAGACTTTTGGTTTTTTTGTCTCTTGTACCTGTTGAGAGTCCAAGGTCTTCAGAGCAGGGATTGGCTGCTGCTGTGAGGCTTCATATAACATGACTGAGGTTTCTGAATACCATCTTAATCCTAACAACAGAATAGTCAAAATTAATGAAGAAGCAGAAAGTCACAGTCACAGAGTTACACCTGCCTGTGCAGTCTTAAGCCATTTGTGTTAATAAGCCATTGTTTTCATAATGGAGGTAGAATTAAACAATAAAATGGAGCTGTATGTAGAGGAGATGCATGGCAGTTCTGAAGGTCGCATATCCTGTGGAATGACAGTGAGCTGCAAATATCAATGTTTTCTGCTTCTTTAGGGTCTTGAGATAATCAAAGAGGTGATCTGCAAATAAAATTATGACAGTTTTGAAAAACTGCGGAATATAAACTACTGAATACCTATGTCTGCCTGTTCTGCAGACTTCTGACTTTTTTGCCCTGTGAAAATTTATTGTTGAAAATTACTGCTGTTGATGTTTGGAAATTCCCTACACAAATGAGAAACTGAAAAACAAGGAGACCAAATCCTACATTGACAAAACACCCAGTTTTCACTGAAATTGATTTAACTGAATTCCGTGGCTAGGTTCATTTGAAAATATGTAGTGTAAAGGCATCTGACCAGATCTCAAGGGAGGTGTGTTACAGGAGAATGATCTGAAATTTAGCTTGTGGAATTCAAGGCTGTTATCAAATTTGCTTGAAGGTTGATTCCTGAGTATTTTTTTAAATGTTGGCAGTCACTTTGTATTACCCAATTATAGAATCCAGCTATTTATTCTTGAACATGGACCATTAAATTGTAATATTTGGGGGCTTTTAAAAGAGTTTAGCTTAATTAAATAAATACATCTATCACATAAGCCACAAAGACCAGATTTTATGAGCAATAAAGTCTTAGAGAAATAAGTAGACCTAATGATATGATAGACCCTAGGGTCTGTGTTTGCTATCAGCAAGTGTTTGTTATCTCAATTGTCATTTACTGTAGCTCTACAGGCACAGAAGAGCAGAAAACCCATTTTCATTTTAACTGTGTCAGTAACAAAATACTTAAAGCTCTTTAACCTTTTCATAAGTTTTTTTAGGAAAAAAAACTTTTCAAGAAACCTGTTAAATAGGATAAAATAATAAGTTACCTAAATTCTGGCAGATATATGGAAAATCTACATTTGCACTTAATTTATTTTGGAGCTAAAGACCTAAATGCATGTGTTTTCAGTTGCCATTTGTTTTATGACTAGTTCTTTCTATTTATTGCTTTCCAGTCATAATCAGGTGGGGAATATCTTGTCTGACAGAGCAGTTTCCTGCATTATGTATTTAATGTAAATGTTGCATTTTTTTCTGAACATGTGGGTTTAGTGATGTTTTGGAGAGACTTCTCTTTCCAGTGTCTCCATGGTGTGGGCCCAAAGAAAAAGGGAGAAGTGAGAAAATAGGAAAGATAGAGCATCTTCAGATAGATATCTTCTACAATTTCTCACTCGCTACTCTGAAAAAAGCAGTGCTCTTGACTGGATCCAGTCACGGGGTTTCATGCCTTTTTAAGCTCCACTAGTCTCTGGGTGATGACTGATTGCTATTCTGAGCTTCAGGAATGCCCAACTATTAATCCCACATCTGACAGCTGGCAGTGGGACTCCCACAGCCAGTGCAACAACCTACCTGGGCTTCTGACGTGTCACTTGGGCACATCTCCAGTCATGTATGACTGGGTCTGGAGATTGGGTTTCTAATTGCAGTCCAAGGACTGAATGGCAGAGTGTATCTGTGTTTTGAGAGAAAACAGAGATCTTGTCTTCTGGATGCAAAATGCATGACTTCAGCATAAGAAATAGTTAGAAGTTGTGCTTATGCCTATTTTAGCAATGTGACATGTTATGTGACATATTAGGAACAGCTTTGACGGGAGTGAGTTGGTGCTGATCACTTAGTGTCCTTGCTTCACATATTTTGGGCAGATTTTAGATTACCAGCAGCCATTAAGCAGCTGATCCTGTGGAGGTAGGGTAGTGTTTCCACTGAGCCAGTCTCCTTCCTGTGCAGCAAGTCATCACTGCACAACCAAAACTCACAGACTTTCACACTATACACAGATCCCCTCTATCAACCATTCCAGCCTTTTCCAAGGAAAGATGACATATGCTCACCAGAACTCCTCCTGGAGGAGATACTGGACCATCTCTTGAAAGAGACCAAGGTCATGAAGCCTCTTATTTTTGCTGCATATTGGTGCCCTCACCCCGATGGACAGGAGCTGTGACTGACCACAACCACTCACACACCACTGGAGCCACAGCTGGTAATATATCTCTGTCTTGTTTCTTATTTCTCTATCTCCTTTTCTATTTTTGTCCTTCTATCTCTCCTCCCTTATGGTGATCTTAGCTCCCGGAATGTCTATAGACCACTTTTTCCAGTTATGTTTTTTCCAGTTATGTTTTTTTCTGGTTACTATTCCAGAGCTGTTAAAAATAAAAGCTATGGTTGTTGTTATAATCAGTCATAGAACATTTTTTTTTGCTGTAATCTCTTCCAAGGGATCCTTTAGTAAAGAACCCAGTTGTCCTGATTCAGAGATAGGTCATGACAGGAGTCAGATGTCCTGTCTGTCCCCTCCCATCTTCTTGTGCACTCCAGACTTCTTATGAGTGGGGTGAGGAGCAGAAAGGACCTTGACACTGCAAAAACACTGCCCAGCAATACAAAAAAAGAAATCCCTCAATACTGTTTACAGCACAAATCCAAACCATAATAGCATGCAAACTACAAGGAAGAAAATTAACTCTATCCTAGCCAAAACCAGTACCAATCTTTTCATCCACTTATTTTCTCATTTCAACATATTCCTGAACTTTCTATCATGTGTGTTTTCAGACTATCATGCTGCTTCTGTGCATGTAATTGAAACCTCCAGAATAACTATTTGAATATAAGTCAAATATATTTACCTGCACTTCAGGAAGAACACAGTTTTCCTTCCTAAGCTGTACCTCCCTGTCACAGCCTGCTGCCAGTGTGCTGGCTGCCAGAGCCAGCAGAAGGAAGCAGCACCAGAAGTTATCCCAGGTGAGGATGCCGAGCTTAAGGATGGTTAAGTTCTAATTAATGCACTGACAATGTACAGTCTTCTACTTTCCTTTTTCCACGACTTTTTCCAGTAACCTCACAACCCTCACTCTTTTCCTTACCTCTGAACATCTGGCCAGGCACCACTCTCATTACTGCTTCTAAAGGCTCAAGTGATAGATTTGTGACTCTCTCTGCATCCTTTTCTTTAGCCTATGTATAGAGACCCAGGTGATTGTTCCTTTACTTGTCAAAAACCTCATATGGAGGGCTATTTTTATAAACAAGGGCAGGCATGATGGAAGCCATGAGCACTTGGAAGAAGTTGCTGTAGTTTGCAGTATGGTATTATCTCAAAGACAGAGGTAATGAGCAGTAGCTCGGATGGTGATTGCCTCCTGAGGCTTGCACTTTGCAATTTGCTGTCACCCCGGAAATTGTTTCATATGGAAAAAAAAGAAAGAAGGGCTGAGACCTTCAGGTGAAAGTGAATGCCTTAAGTTTTAGCTTTTATATTTTCCAGATTCTGTGCTACATTAGTATATAACTCTGAACTTCATATAAAGTTAGCAAGTTCTAACCTCCTCACAGTTTAGTCAGACAAAACAATCCTTTTCCAGCCTGAGAACCAAGGACACCATTGCAGCTTCAGGCCCAAAAAGTGTAAACAGTGAACTGAGGAGAGCAAACTGGGAGGATGGGACTTCATAACCTGAAGCTGTAATTGGACAATTAACCCCAATATGTAAATGGACCAAAACTCAATAAAAGTATGAAAGCTCGTGGCCCATCATCCATCTTGGGTGTAGCTTTGGCCAGGTTCTTGTACTGACCAAGGTGTATCCTTTGAAGGCCTTTTAATAAATACCTACTTTATTCCTTTAACACTGTCTAGCCCCTGTTCTAGGTAGCCTCTCAAGGCATCAAAAGAATGTGTGTGTATAAATATTTATTTAAGCATGTTAAGAGATTGTTTTCAGAGGCAACTTAGGTGAGGAAAAGGATGAAGACTGCTAGGAAGAAACTTTACTCATTAGATTCATAAGAGTGAGCTTTGAAGGCTTGGAGGAAGTGGTGCTGCACCAGAATCTGTAGCTTTGAAGTATGAAGCAAATAATTTATAAAACATGTGTATCTCAGCAGACAATATTTGATTGCATTTGTGCATAGGAGTGTAATTATGCATATCATGTAGGTATCGTGGAAGATGACATATAAGGAAGGGAATGAGGGAGTGAATAAAAAAATACCCATTGAAACACATAGAAAATGTAATTGAGAAAATGCATAATGCTTTTTTTGTGGCTCTTTTGCAGGAAAAATACTATGGAAACTTCAGAGAGCAAGTATGAGGAGTATATTATAGACCTGCATTGAAATCTCATCCTGTTTTGAAGATCACAGAATTCACAGAATTCACAGAACTACTAGGTTGGAAGAGACCTTCAAGATCATCAAGTCCAACCCAACACCTGCCCTAACACCTCAATTAAACCATGGCACCAAGTGCCACATCCAGTCTTTTTTTAAACACATCCAGGGATGGAGACTCCACCACCTCCCTGGGCAGGCCATTCTAGTACTTTATCAATCTTTCCGTGAAAAACTTTTTCCTAATATCCAACCTATATTTCCCTTGGCGCAGCCTGAGACTGGGTCCTCTTTTTTTGTCAGCTGCTGCCTGGAGAAAGAGACCAACCCCCACCTGACTACAGCCACCTTTCAGGAAGTTGTAGAGAGTGATGAGGTCACCCCTGAGTCTCCCTTTCCCCAGGCTAAACACCCCCAGCTCCCTCAGTCATTCCTCACAGGGTTTGTGTTCCCAGCCCCTCACCAGCCTCGTTGCCTCCTCTGGATGCACTCAAGCGTCTCAGTGTCCTTCCCAAACTGAGGGGCCCAGAACTGGACACAGCACTCAAGGTGTGGCCTCACCAGTGCCAAGTACAGGGGAAGAATGACCTCCCTGCTCCTGCTGGCCACACCATTCCTGATACTGGCCAGGATGCCATTGGCCTTCTTGGCCACCTGGGCACACTGCTGGCTCATGTTCAGCCGACTGTCAACCAGCACCCCCNTACGAACATCAGATTACATTAGTATGTGTTTGTACTTTTGTTCCATTAAAAACAGCAAAGAAACATCTCTCAGATCTTATGCAAATATGGAGCAATAGGAAATGCACCATGGTTTCATTAAGTAATTTTCAGAAGACATTGGTATGATTGGGATGAACTACAGATAGCATCTTCTCTTCCTAATAAAATAGTACATTAATTTCTTGAGCTAAAAATATGACAGTTGATTTATTTAAGTACAACCTAAAAGAGAAAACCTGTAAAACACTTAATGTAATAGAGTCGGCTCAGTAAATCACAATGAGCAACTGAATTGAGCAAAACTGTATGGCCTTTTCTAAAAGAAATTGAAAAAGCATAACTAGGGATACCAGAAGATCCAGTGTCTGAACTTGGTAGCTTAGGTAATTTTAAAAAAATCAGTGGCTAAAGACAACTCTTATTTTTGCAAGCCATAAATCCATGAGATTAAAATTCGTTCTTTCCTGAAATGTTAACAATTTTTATCATTTTTTAGTGAAAAGGAAACTGATTTATGCTTATGCCTGCTAAAACCTTTTCTGAGATGTTACTACAATAGCTCTTTTCAATTTTTGTCTGAAACAAGTTTTCAGAAAATAAATATCCCTAGAGGAAAATGAAAGATAATAAAAGAAAAATGTACTCCTTTCAGATACACCATGTGACAAACATACTTCTTCTCGTTTTTTGTTATTATTTGCATACATGGGACCTTACATGATTAGTAAGTCTGTTTATGTGATACACTATGAATGGACAGGTGTACTTAACCAAAAATAGTATTTGTGATTGATATTTGTGATTTGGATTAGATAGGCTAAGAGATTATATGCAGTAAAATATCAATAAATACTAAAGAGGTAACTCGAAAACACAATCAGTAAAGCAAATGTATTGTTTCTGATATACATGTCAAAGTTATGTTTTAAAATACAGATCAAAGTAATAAGTTGTTTTCTATTAGAGATGTTAAATACAATTTACTCCCACTTGTCTAAGTTTGACAAGATTGAATTCTCACTTATCATACAACAAAAGTCCTGCTCAGCTATTAACATCATGGGAAATGTATTTATAGGCACTTTTTCAGGCTCTGTAGTTAGAAGAGTCAGCAAAGCTTACTCATTCATGTTCCTCATGAGCCTTCCCTCTCTCCCCTCCCCTCCAACTGTCTCTAACAAAGAGCTGAGGCTGTGTTTGCAGTGTACTGTGAACTGTTTCATTGCTGGCAATTAAAACAAAGGAAATCAAACCTTTGTGGGAATTTTTGAAGTGGTAATGAATTCAGTCCATGCCATCCACAGTCTTTTCAAACATCTTCATATAACCTCCGGTTTTTTGTTCTAGGGTGAAGAACATGGAGTCTGCTAAATACAATTGCTTAAAAGAAGGAAAATCACCATGTCATGCAGTGATCCCCCTCTTCTCCCAGTCTCCCTCAAATCCCAACTTTATAATAGGATATTGGGAGGTGGGATGGTAGTTCACCAGAACAACCTAAATGCTGTAAAAGCTGAAGATTACAGATGGCAAAAGCTGTATGTGTTATTGTCAGACATAAAAACAAGCTAAGGAAAGGCCCAATTAAAAGTAAGCAAGGCAGAGTGCAGTTGCACAGCAGGGTACAGAAGAATTGGGAATTTAGGCTGTTATAAATACAGAGTCATAGTGCTTACACTATTGTGTATCTTGAAGTGAAATAGAATCACTGCAAGAGACTCCAATGTTTGGCCTAAAGTCTGACTTAGTCAGAACAGAAGGCAAAGGTGCAAAGTTTGCTGTTGGCTCTGCTAGTGAATATCTTGGAGAACCTTAAGAACTCCATTCATGCTTCAGGACTTGCCTTTGGCATTGCAGGGAGAGCTAAAACTGACTGTCTTACCAATTGTGGAATTCCCACTTACAGAGAGGTACATTCTGCGTGTTTGGAGGACAACTTGGCCTTGGCCAGGTGGAGAGGGAGGGAATGTGCCCACCCTGTGCTGTTCTCTCGCAGCTATCAGCTGGCACTTCCCAGGGGATGTTCTGCCAGCTCCCACCCGCCAGGTTGGGAGGTCTGAGGGCTCCCACAGGCTCTGGAGACTAAGAAAGGAAAAAGCAAGGGTAATTTTCTAGCTATTGATTTTGTATAACACTTGGTAAAGCATTTAGTAAACCGTCTTGTCTATCATGTGATTAGCATGCACAGTTCTGTTACAGAACTAGTGTCATAACTACAGGGAACAGAGAGAGTGCTGGCTAAAGGCATCAGCCCCTCTGAGTTGAAAATTTTGATAGAAGGCTCAGGTACTGAAGATGAACACTTTTCATGGGAAGTACAGCTGAGGTGAGAAGGCAGCAGCAAATAGTCTTTGTTTCAGCCCTCTAAACCAAGCATCAGGGAAAGGGAAGCATGGACTTCATGCCCTGACCAACAGAGTTGATAACCCAGCATGGCACAGGGACTTGGTAACAACACATGTGCTGAATAACACTCTATCTTTTCAGAAATTGTCCTTTCCCAGCATCACTGTCTTATTCATATTAGGTCTTCTCTGTTCTAAAAGACATAAGGCAGAAGACCTCCTGATAGCAAAGCTGTGAAATTTGCTTTCAGAGTGATAAGTGAAAAGTTTGTGAACTTTTTTCGAAGCCCTGAAGTATTTTTTCTGTTTTGTGTATTAGTTTTAGAGTAAAGAAAAAAAATCGAATCTTTCCAAAACATCTCTTCTGGCTTGTGCTCACTCATTCATTCATTCATCAGTTCCATACTATTCCATGGCTTTCACACTGTTCTCATTTCCTCTTCAAGCCCCCCTTCAACTCAGAGATTAATTGATAACAGTAATAAATTGCTATCGTCTCTGCCATGGCTGTGAGAAAGAATTTAGACTGCTTGCCAATAGGATTCCATAGTGCTATTTTGGAATATGCGAAGTGTCAGAAACTGATACTGGACAGCACAGAGAGCTGATGGGCAGAACTATTCCAATACATGCTATTTTTGGTCATTTCAGCATAAAAATTACTCTGGCTTTCAGTTATGTGCTGCCACTGGAAATGTTGATGCTCAGAAATGAGGATCTATGTTTTAGTGTTAAGGGAGACTGCTTTACTGGATACTGATGTGTTAGGCCATCTCTTCCTGGGGGCAGAACTTTTCTGCTGAGGTCTTCACCACCATGTTTGTGTCAAGCCTCTCTGCTCTCCCATCTCCTCATCCTGTTCTACCCAATTTAATTTCTTCCCACTCCAGCTCTCACTTCCCTACCCCCAGTGTCTCTTTGCTGACTGTCACCACGTTCTCCTGGTCCATTCAACCTTCCTTGATGATTTGTCTTAAGAGGTCTTCAATTCCTTACCACACTGCCCTGCTCAGTTTCCTTTCTAGACATGGATCTGCCTTGTGGACATCTCCTAACTCACAAACTTTATCCCATGCACTTCTTTTTGGACTTTGCTTTCCTGCTTTTCCACTCAGACTTTTCCAGAGGTCTTTATGCTTTGAGAGCTGCTTCTTCTGCCTTCCTTTGCAACCAGCTCAGACCAGCCATAATTTTCCCATATGCTTTTCCCCCCTTGTTTTTCCAGCCCCAGCCTCTCCTCCCACCTCATTTCCTCAACTTGGATCCTCATCATCAGCCTCTACAACAATGCTGCTCCAGGAACTAGAGTTACTCATGACTAAGCCCCATTTCTGCAGTTCATGCAAAGTACTATTTATAAAACATTGTGTATATTCCCATTTCTGTTGCCGGTGAGAGCAATGTCTGGAAGTCTCAGCTGGAGTAAAAACAGAGGGGTGGTGCTGGGGAGTTTAGGAGATTTGGAATGGCTTCAAACTTCCTTCAATGAAGCATAGGGAGGCAATTAATGGGGAAACCTGGCCCAGTGCCCAGCTGCAGAGTCTGCCTGTGCTATACAGCTGGTCTTACTCGTTTGAACATTTTCTTTGGTTCAATTCACCACATGGCTTTACTTCACTAGGATTAGCTCTTCAGTTGTTGTAAGCTTACACAGCCTTATTGAGAGTACTGTAGAGATGCTGGTTTACAGCAAATAAGGATATGGTCCCCCCCTTCCATTTTTTGGGGTTTTTTTTTTTACTTTGAATGGAACTAAAAATTGAAACAAAATTTCACTTGGTGTCATGTCAAAACCCCAAGCTAAACATAATTTCAGCTTAAAACCTCAAAATGGTCTGGGTAAATATGAAAAGGCTCATGAAGTTTAGTCAATCTTTAAACATGCAGAGCTGTACAGAGTTCTGTACATTATCTGATCTGGTTCCCAGTGTCAGGTTTTACTGCAAAAATTTTGCATTACTTTAATTAGTCTCCAGCTGGAAGAAAAAAACCCATAAATACCACTGTTTTCAGTGTATTCAGGCTTAAGAATTTTTCACTCTTATTCTGTGTTGCATTTTCAGCAATCTGAAATTCTCAGTTTAATAGACTTCCTAGACATTAAAGGATAGATCTTCAGTGGGAAGTTATGTTAGAGCCAAAAGAAGATTTATGGATCTTGAAAAACAGGCAGTGTAGCGCCTATATTTTAAACACTTTCCCCTGAAATGCAATCCTAGAATCAAGAGTTACAGTCCTCAGGGCATGGGAAGGGTTATATAATTCAAAATGGTAGTCCCCAACTCCTGTGTACTGAGAGGAGAAGACTAGCCAACAGAAACTGCCAAAGATGGATTATGGCAGAAAATCTTCTGCTCTCTCGAGCTTAAGTACAGAGTTAAGGCTCCAGGAAGACATATTGCTCAACAAAAATATGTTTTAGAGTTACATTAATTACCTAAGAACGATTAAGGCCTCTTTATAGGTCATGTTATGAACCAGATTCCCATGGTGCTCAAGCACTAATGTCAAAAAATTGCAGCTGGTTCTACGAAAACTCCAGGAATTAGTATGTTTAGGAATTAGTGACAGACATAAGTGAATTATATAGGTAAAATAAAATGCCCATCTTTTGTATAACTATCTTTATAACCGTCACTAAAACACTTACCTGGGAAAGTATAACATTAGGGCCACTTAAGTTTATTTACTGCTTCAGCCAAAGCAGGAGTATAAGCCTCAAGTTCTTTCCTTGTCAAGAGCAGTTCAGATATCAGCCTGAGGTAGGATGGGAACTATTGCCATTGCTTCAGCTGAGGAAGCCTGACATAAAAATTGCAAGAACGAGCAAGAAATGGGCAGTCTGTCTCAAAAACTTAGGTGGTCTAAAATCCTCATGGAAGAGGAACCTGAGGTCTTGCAGGTGAATTCCTGCACCATGATATCCAAAGTTCTGTACATGGAATTAGAAATAAGTAACACAAGTGTGCAACTCTTCACACTTTTTAAGGCCAAAAAGGTATCAGAGAAAATCCTCAGGCAGCTGACAAAAACTGTGAAGCTGAGATTTACATATTATCATCATCTTAATGTGAAAGTGCACTTGGCATGAGTATATGGCAGGTTATGTGAGTAACCACCTTTCACACATTATTAAAAAATAGAAAAAAACAGGGAAAGAGGAATCAAAAGATTCAAAGATTAGAGGACAAAGTAAGAAATACAGCCAGCAGTCTGTAATCTTCCAAACACAAAAGCAAAGATCATAAAAATAGCTGGTTAGGTACCATTTAACCAAATTACTTTTCCTATTTACTTTTCTCCTACTTGTGAATATGATCACACAGTGATTGCAGCAAAATGAAACAATATTCAATGGTGTATCATTAATTCACTTCTTTTTTTCCAGTAGGAAATTTCTCATTCCTTCCCTGCCCCTCAGTTTATAAAATAAAATGTCTTAACAAGACAGTTTGTTGGGAAAAAAAAGTCTGGAGAGAAAATGCCTTAAAAAGTAATTCTGTGGTGGTCTCAGAGAGCTTCAGTAAAACATACCACTAGCATGTAATTATTTTCTCATCTAATGTCTCCTTAATATTGTTCAAGGAAAAAGTGAAAATAATTTAGTTGCTAAGAATTTTAATATAAACCAGCCAATTTATCACTTCTTAGATTAAGGTAGGACCCTCAATTTTTACAGGAGTCTCAGCTGCCTGCAGTAAAATTATTGCTGAAATTTTTTGTTGATTTCCTGCATTTGTACATTGTTTTCTGAAGCAATGCTATTCAGAGCAGGCCATTCCTCACACCAGATAATTTTGTCCTAGAAATGACTAACATGATTATTCTGTTTCATAGCTTGGAGCAAAAATACCTCCTCTGAGCTGAGTTTAAATGTATTTCTGTCACATAAATACAGATCCATCAGTAATGCTCCCAGATGACCAAGCTTCCTGAAGAAAGCACTCAGTGCCAAAATCTGCTTCCATTTATGTGGATGTTAAATTCTGCTATTTTATGTGCCATTGGCCAAAGAAGCAGGTTGTAAGAGAGTAATTAAGAACATCACTTCCCCAGTGTGAATTATGTCTGTGGATTTGAAGGCAGACTTTGGCTGGTTTACCATTGGCTTTTTAAAAATTTGTTTCCCATGAAGTTGCACTTATTTATTGTTTATTAGAACATTTTGGCTATATTAAAGCTTTTGAAAGAAATTTTACTATGGATAATCTAATTCTGTTGCTTCCATATTTTGCCTGAAGTGAAAAATCTTAAAATCTGATGTATTGTCTTACTTTAGATATTGCTCTGCTTAAAGAATGATGCTTCAGAACAATCAAATATTTAAATGGATTTTTAGTATTCTCAGTGTTTGTATGTTTCAAAAAATAGAGGAGAGATCTAAAGCTGTCAGTCTTTACATCTATGTAACACCTTTCCCTTAGCACTGACTTGCTTATATTAGTGACAGTGTTTAGAGTGTTGGAATTCCCTCCCCAGGGATGTGGTAGAGTCCCCACCACTGGAGGTTTTCAAGCTAGGATTGAACAGGATGCTAAATAATCTCACCAAGGATCCCTTTCCCTTAAGGTTTGAACCAGGTGATATTTCTAAGTCACTTCAGCAAGGAAGAAACTGGAGATATCACTTTGAGACTTATTTAATTGTTAATTTATCTGGATGTTTAGCAACATCTTTAGTGATGAACTTGGGGTTTCAATCAATTACATAAAAGAAAGGGATTTGGCATTCCACAGCCCAGTTTAATCAACCCTCTCTGCCACACACCTGGGATGCTGGTCAGCAGCTCCCCAGAGACCCCTGAGATGTGAGCTGCTGACCACCCTCAGAAACATGTCTGTTGTCTGTCTGGCTGAAGTGATCCCACACCTCCCATCACACAGAGAAACTGATTCCTCAGTTCTTGGGTTCATATGACAGAATTGCTCTCTAGGCAAATCTAGGTAAAGACATCTGTAAAACATATTTTAGTCTTAAAATTTAAGGTGGGTGGGGTTATTTAGCCTTTTAAATAGATATATGTGAGCTTATATATGTGAGCTTAAATTGTTCTGCTTATGGCTCGTAATGGCATGACATTTTATGCCTTTTGGAAATAAAACTGCTTCAGTTCATTGTGAAGAAAAGATACTATATAGCATAGTAATACCACCACCTTGTGGGGAAGAAATATGTCCCAACATCTCCAAATATTCCTATGTACTCCACAGGCAGAGCCAAAACCAATACATAGTTAATATTGCTGAAGTTATAAATGAAATAATTATTCTAATAGAAGGTAATTTGAATTAAAAACAACAAAGTATTTTTACTTTGGATGGTTTACCTTCTGAGTTGGGCTTAATAAGACAGCTCTGTAAACTTGGCACAACTTGCATAGCTAACTACAAACATATAATTTATGCCCTTGATATATTAAGATATTTAAAATTTATAAATGTTTAATGTGTTTGCAAAGGTATTATAAAATAATTTTTATATATAAAAATTTTTATATAAAGTACTCATGGATAAATATGTTTAAGTGCCACTATGCACAGAATTTCCTGCAATTCTGCTTTATCCAACTCTCATTTTCATAGAAAACATTGAAATTAGTCTCTTCTGACAAACTGGGCATCTGGCAGAGGCTGAAATATACCCAGTCTGTACTCAATCAACTGATGAACAAGACTATCCTTTCTCTTCCTAACTCCTCCTAAAGTTCCCCCCCCCCC
>VZRH01002609.1:2102118-2155128 GCA_013397555.1 Urocynchramus pylzowi
TTTTTTTTTTGTATTTTTTGTAGTTTTTTTGGTTTTGTTTTCTATTTAAGCTCTTAACTCTATCAAACATAAGGCAGGGTTTGTACAGACAATGGTTTCATTCACTACAGGCCCAACAGTCTGTCCTCTGCACTGAATGACGTAGTATCCTGTGGAAAAAATATTATATGCTTATGTTGCTAAAGGCTGTAATATAAAAATGATACTTTAGATTTAGCACAAGCATTGAAAACTTAACTCTAGAATTTCCTAATGCTTTTGAATAATTTTCACTGTTAGCAACAGCCAATACAAAAGTTTTCATGTTTATTTCCACAGATATCATTTTAAAGAGAAGAGTGAAAATATATTCTCTTATCCATTACTATAACATCACTGAAGTAACTCCAGGTCTTAAAAAAGTAAAATCAAGTTTTCTTTATTGGAAAGTATCAAACACCTTCTAACATATATAGTAATGAAGGAGGTTTGTACCGTTGAACAAGGAAATTCTGTTTTACTACTAGAAGTGATTTTTTTCCCCATCCTGGTATCCATGTAGTAGTAAAGGAGCCTGTGTATAGCAGAATGCTATCAGGATAAAATACATTCAAAGCACACTCTAGCAGAACTAAATCTGGTCCTTGAAGAGTACATTAGGACTTTATGTGGGTGAAAGAAATTATTTTTCTTATCCTGCATTGGAACAAAACATTGCAGAAATCCAACACTGCTCTAAGGTGAGAGAGACCTGTCATTCACACTGCCCACTTGACACACTCAACTTGGATCCTTCAGTGCTTAGAAAGCAGACTGCAGGCTGTCATAAACTAATTCAGGCAATCTAACCTGATCCTAGGCCTTCTACTTGACCTTAAAGGTCTCCAGACTGTGATTTCAGAGATTCATAAATAGTTCCAGAATTTTGGGAGCAGGCATTTAATGTAGAAGGAGATACAAAGGAGAAGGCTCACTTCACACAGTAGAGCTGCTGCCAAGAAATCAAGGAAAGGCTTTAGGTTTACATTAGCTTGAGTATGTTTGCTCCAAAATTTCTACTACTCTGCAGCCAAAAAACTGGCAGAAAAATCAGGGTTAATTCTCTTTTGAGCTTTTTCTGTTGAACTTTTTACACTACAAAGTGCAAACAAAGCAGGAAAATTAGCTAAACTCCTGTGAGAAGGAGATTTTACTGAGAGAGGTTCCTAGTTTTTCTGCTCCTGGTTTTGTTTGTTGCTGATGGCTTTTAAAATACTCAAGCATCCTTTGTTTCCTATAGATACATTTCCTCAAGAAAGTATTCTGTTTAGGCAACAGATTCGTTCTCTCTTTTTTTTTTTTTTTTTTTTTTTTTTTTTTTTTTTTTTTTTTTTTTTTTTTTTTTTTAANGCTACGTAGACCTTCTGAGAACCTGAACATGATCACTAGATTTTTATTTTTTTCCCATCTAGTTGGCTTCATGTCTAACTTTTGGACATAAAGTTCTTTCGAAAAAGCCTATCAGCTTCAGATCCACAATCAAGAAGAGCAATTTGAAAAACCTAAACTCCAGAACCTTCTTGTAATTGGTGTCTACATTCAGCATTGCAAAGTTGCCCTGGTATGCAAATGTACAAAGGAGCCTTTTTAGCTCCTGCCCCACCTGTGTCATGATTCAGAGCTGAGACAAAGAGCTCGTTAAAACCCTGGGGAAAGCAGGGTCTGTAAGGTGTGATCTTTGCACCACTTACCACAGATTAAACACAGAGCTCAGCAGACAGCAAAGCAGCCACAGATGGTATCTATCATCTGAAAAAGGGGAGTAGTGAACTACTCCCCTTTGCTGAGCTGATTAAAAGCTAGGGCACCCCCTCACGAGAGGTGACTGGAGGCACCTAAGCAGGATGGTTTTTCTCCAGACTGTTTCTGGTTTTTTTCATCTCAAAAGGAGTGTTTACTCACTTTGAGACACCATGAAGAATGCACATTGATCTGGTGGGGAAGGCATGCACAAGTCTGTTCTCACTCACCAAAATAAGTGTCCAAATCACAGAGTGACTATTATACTTTGTATTTTATCTCAGTCTGGCTTCATGGTTCTGACATCCATGGCTTCCTAACAATTTTCAACAGAGCTAAAATTTACTTATTCTGTCAGTCACTGTCTAAGGCTTTGACAATGGAAGTGGAGAATGTAGGTTTAAATGTCCATAGAAGAGAGATAAACATGCTAGGTAGCAAGGACAATGAAACTTGATGGGTTCCATGGTTAATTTTTTATTTATGTGTGCCTACAACCCAGGCTGTCTTAGACTTTTCTAGTAATCCTGTGTTCAAGCTAGCTGTTTGACCCAATCAGCTGATGCATTCCCTGTTATATCTTTTATTGCCCACATTCTACATAATTATACACAAATTTCACAACTGGTTCTCAAGGATGGGCTACCAGGCTGCACTTTGTGTGAATAAAGTGGGCTGAAGAATCACACCTTCTATATGGAATCAATACCTTATCATTACTCTAAAGCTGGCAATATCATTACTAGGCCAGTTGTGCCAAAAGTAACTTTTACAATCAGGCCATCAAATTATTACAGCTCCTTCCCAATAGTGGTGCAATTAGCACCGATATGCAGACACTTTCTAGTGTCTTACCCTTTCTTTTGTCACTCTTACCTTCCTATATTTCTCAGGATCCTGAAAACAATTGCACCTGTTTTGATGTTAAAGAGAATTTAAGAGATTTTATTTGTCCAGACTCTGCCAACTTAGTGCTTATGCACTGAAAAGTTTACAACTTTAGATGCTGTGTTCTTCACAGGATCTTTATTGTCCTACTAGACTACAGGCGTGTTCTCAGTAATCAGGTATTTGTCCTTAGGGGAGCACTAAGTACATGAAAGTGGAAGTGCTGAACCACAGCACTATTTAGGTTGGAAGAGATGACCAAAGGCAATCTAACATCCTTCTCTATGCAATATTTCTTTCTAGTTTACTTCTAGTTACTCATGGCCTTGTCCAGTCAATTTCTGAAAATCTCCAATAATGGAGATATCCCAAATCCTCTAGCAACTTGTGCTTATCTACTTTCATGGGGATTTTCTATAGATAAATACAACCTTGACATTTCCCTTAATGAAATTTAAAACTGTTGCTTCTTGTCCCTTTGTTGAGCACCTCTGAGAAGAATCTGTCTCTGTATTGCCTTGTATTAGGCAGCAATCAGCTATCCCTTTATCTGTCTTCCCTTTTGGGATGTCCTTCATAACAGGTTTTAGTTAGGTATCTCATTTTCAGGAATATAAAAATTAAGTACCTAGTTTCAAATCCCTTTTCAAAATTTTGATTACTACTTGCAATCAATCCATTCCATCTCTTAGAAGATCCAAACAGGTGAAGTCAATAATTGTGGCTAGGGAATGATAAAAAAAACAACCCAAACCCAAACTTCAGAAAGCCAGTCAGCCCAAGTAGTTGAACAGACTGGTACTGCTGGGAGAAAGATGACCACCAGCCAGATTACCCAGCAACCAGGTATTTGTTTGAAGACTTTTCAGTCATAAAAAGGGTCAGCTCGAAAATAAGTATAAAAGACTCTTTAAAATTTTTTTACCTGGGAGAGAGTGGTGTAAGAAAATCTTGTGAAGCACAGCCTGGTGGGGCATCGCCAGCAGCTGCTCTGCAACGTTTGCAACCTGCCCACGGGCTACCCCAAGCCATCTGTGTCCACCCTGAGGAGAGGGACACACACATGGGGACTCACACCTTGGTGTGCCTGTGGGACTCTGAAGGGTTTTGCACCAGTCCCAGCCCCAACAAGCTGTAGGGAGCTGCAGGGGCTCATGTAGTGCTGGAGAGTACACATCTCCAGTAGGGGATGAAAATGTGTATCTTGCAAAGGGGGAACAATCATTCTCAGGTGCACAGGTAACTTCAGAGGGCCACAAAGAGGGCGTACAAAGTGGGCACATCATTCTGCATAAGTATATTGGGCTAGGATTAAAATGTTTTGGAACTTTTTTTTATAGAATAGCATCTATTTACACTTTGTATGTGAACACTTCGTATTCTAGCATAGTGAATTATCTGTTCTTCTGATGATAATGTTCCCAAATCATTGATTACCAGTAATTTCTCTAACATCAGCAAAACAAGAAACTATGTTACCCAAATTTGATTCAATCCACAATACAGGAGCAATTTTCCTTGCTCTACTCTATGAATAAATGCCTTTCACCTTCTGTGGCCATAGACACAGCGAGTGTTCCAGATGCTTTTTCAGGATCAAGCTTCCCAGGACGGAGGTGCTGCTCTGGACATCAGTTTCCCCATGAGGAGATCATCTCACTAGAGCAGCACATTGCTTTGCAGAATTTCAATAGGAGTGAATCACCATTTTCTAATGAAAAAGTTCAGCCAAAGGACTCATTATCTGCTTGACATTTTGTTTAGTTCAGCCATACATCAGTAATATCACTGCTTTTACAAAGTAACTTGAGATGGTTTTTAGCAAACCAGCATTATCTAAAATATTTTAGTCTGTGGGCCTTTTGTTTGTAGGATGAATAAACCTGACAATTACTTAGCTGCTTATATTCAAGGTTTTTTTTTCCAAGAATATGCTTGATTTCTGCTCTGTGTGGCATGACTGAAGGTTCCTTAGGGATTTGTTCTCATTGCAGATCTCATGCTTATATCACAAGCTTGTTTTCCTCCCTAGTTCTTACATAAAGAGAATCAGAAGTGCAAAATATGGAACTTAAGTGTATTCCAAATGAAGTAGAGAAGAAAAGAGTGGCCATGACTTGAGAGTTTTATCAACCCCAAAATCTGGCAGTTAAGCCATTTCCTTTGAAGGATGACCTGAGTTATCCTGAAAGCAAAGAGATTCACACCCAGTGGTCCTGGGCTGACTTCTTTGCTATATCTTTTAAAAGACACCATCAGTTCAGGTTGCCAGTGGATGCAGGCATTTTCAATAAAGAACAGAACACGTAAGTACTTAGTGTAATTTTATTTTACAGCTCTCCAGAAGCCTCCAGAACTGTAGCCATTTATGTGCTGACTGCAGAAAGAATTTAAACATGTTCTTTCAGAAGAGCCGATTACGTTTCCTCACTGGTGCTTTGCATCCAGTATTCAGATCCTGTTGCACCAAAACTCAGTTAGTCTCAGTTAGTCACATTAACTCCCTGGTCCACTTTCTACTTTTGTATCAGTCTTTCATTAGCATGTCTCTCCTGTGAAAATGAAAATGTGACCTTTCTCCTCAATGGGGATGAGACGCCTGTTAATTTTCCGATGGAAATTAAAGGCTTCAGGTCTGCTCCCTTGAACTGACAGGTCACAACTTCCAAGATCTTTTCTATTGTTCAGCAACTGCATCCTGGGAGTTTTCAAGCAAAATCTTCTGGTAATGTTTTTATACAATTCCTCTCCACAAAGGAATATTAAGACCATACGGCTGACAGCAAGAACTCCAAAGTTCTGCTAAATTTTCCACCCAGAAGTAGTTGTGGGTGTGTTATGTACTGTAAATCAAAGAGTCAAATATACCCAAAAAGCACTAGACATACTCTACATGTATTTACCTTTTTTTTAGTTTACAGTAGCTCCACTGTGTCCGGACATTTTGATGTGACACATGTTCAGTAGATCAAGATCAAATCGGGAAGAGTATTTTGATATTTTGTTCCTGTGATAATGGTCTGAAGTTTCACAATGAGCATATCTGATCTATAGACATTATGTTCCAAGCTCCTGCTGTGCTATGTCTAGCAATCCTGGACAAGTACTGTGCAAATATTCTGCTCTGACAAGATTTCCAGGAACGAAAATGGATTCTGCTTGTGAAACTGAAATTCATGTTGACTCAGTCAGACTGGATAGCACCCACTCTACACGGCCAGTCTCTGCAGTTTCTCTGAACCAAAATCCTTCAACTCATGCCTGTTTACATTGTCTTTTAATGAAATTAGGCAGGTATAAAAGTATTTATTAAAACAGTTGCCAGATCTTAACACAGCCTCCACTTCTTATATTCTTTATCTATTCTCATGAAATGGTTGATGCATGATACTTCAGAAAGCATTATACAAACACGTTATACAATTATATAATTGTAACCTTATTAACATCACTCAACAGTATTTTATAGCTAATAGATCATCCCAGCTGAAGCAAATCTTCATTGTATGACTACAGATTTGACTTACAAAGGGTTTGATAAAATATTCTTAAATTAGTAGGTCAGTTGATGTAGCATTGCACAGTATTTTAATTAAAATTTTGACAATATCATCTCAAATCTACACTAAAATGATTACATCATAGTTCCTTAAAAGATAAGTTAATGGTTAATCATTATCCAGTTGGTACATTTCAAGGGGGATCAATGAATAACATGCAATTGAACTTTTATTATCTTGAAGAAAACTATTGGAAATGCAAATCCATGCTGACATAGCTGTACATAATATAAACAAATATCAGGGTTAAAAATAATAGTAAAAGAAGCAAGTTTTTCCAGAAAACCCCCAAAACTTTGAACAGCCACCTGAACTAATTAGTATAATAAGTATTTTAATGCAGCAAATTTGAGGCTATATACTAGAGACTAGTGCTAGCTTCTGATGCTACTTCCAAATGGGGGAATATATTCTAAATGTCACTGACTCAGAAAGGGAACTAGTCTGATTGTGGTAGATAACAAACTGGACATGAATTAAAAATGTACTGCAATGCTAGAACAGCTGATATCAATCTCTAATCTAAGCCAAGTATGTAACTAAATCAATGTCTGTAAGTACCTTCACGGGAAAGTGATTTAACAGAATATATGAACCATCAATCTTGTGAACAAAGGCCATAAAAATGTCAGCTAAACCTAAACAATTTCAGAATAAAATAAGGTATAGACACTTTACTGGGAATGCAATAGATTTACACATCTTGCAAGGTAAAGTGAGCCCTCCTCTTCCTGATCTGAAGTCACACCAAGCTCAGCAGTCTATCCAACTCTGTTGCCCAGAAGAAATTAGGGCCTGTGCAAGAAAGTGCTTTTTATGAGAATCCTGGTTATTCAGATAAAATATTATGGCACAAATGCCATACAAATGATACATCTTAAAATATACCAAAGTAATATTTTATTATGAAGATGAATTATTAAGAGTTAGGGTGAGACAGTTATTACATGTCTTGATAGACAATGATGATTTACTCTTTCTTCAATTCAATTGCATAGGTGCATTTTGAATCATAGATTGGAATCATATAATGGCTTGGGTTGGAAATCATAGAATGGCTTGGGTTGTAAAGGACTTTAAAGACCATCAAGTTCCAACCCCCCTGTCATGGGCATGGATGTTTTTCACTAGACCAAGTTCCTCCAAACTCCATCTTACCAGGCCTTGAATACTCCCAGGGATAAAGCATCCATTGATTCTCTGGGCAACCTGTTCCAGTGGCTCACCACTCACTGTAAAGAACTTCTTCCTAATATCTCCCCTCCTTCAGTTTAAGGTCATTCCTGTTTGTCTTATCACTACATGCGCTTGCCAAAAGTCTCTTTACATCTTTCTTGTAAGCTCTCTTTACATATTACAAGGTGTTCTAAGGTGTTCTTGGAGCCTTCTCTACCTCCAGGCTGAACAACTCCAACTGTCAGTCATGTCTGGTTTCCTGGCTCATCACAACATTCAGCAAAATTTAGCAGGCAGCCCTTCACTAGTTTTTCTAGTGTAACAAGACTGAATCCCAAGTGGTAGGACTACTCAGTCTGGTCTCTGCAGCTGTGATGTCAGTGCTCATGCCTTGACACTCACAGACCCCTTCCATCTCTTCTGCTCAAGTTGCTATCAGCAGCATCCCTGCTTATTTTCCTTTGGAACTTCTTCTCTCCATCATATCAATCTGTCTATTTTGTCAATAATGAATAAGCCACCAAGGACAAAGAAAACTATAGGACACATGCAAAGACAATCAACACAATCACATAAATACCTGAGAAAAAAACAAACTGAATGTGCCTTTCTCCCCCGAGATAAGAATCAAAGGATTTATTAATCAGTGATTTCAGGTTCTCATAATTTATTAGTTAGCATCTGAAAAAAGACTGCTGAAAAACTCAGCATTTTTCTGTGTTTTGCATTATTTTTGTCTCTAAGTGCATGGTTATGAAATAACTTCAGCAATTCCTTTGTACAACCCCTGAACACAAACACACATGCATTTATTTAATCCCATGCCCCAACCCCAAAACTTACTTGATTAGGGAAGCCTGAATACTTTTTTGGAAGAACATTTTCATATATTTATTTTGGCATGTTCATTTCCAATGAAATTAATTATTTGGTGATAAATGTAATTATTCACCTTTGCACTTAAGTATGATACCACAGGGAAAAAAATTATAAGGCAAAGGAGAATCAATGTTGCCAGGATTTCTTGTCCCATATGATCATCTCCTTCTGACATGGGAACTATGCTGCCTATGTATTTTTCATCATGAAAGCTACTGGCAACATTTAGAAAAGCTGATGCTCCCTTTCTCAGCAATGGCTATTTGTTTTTCCTGTTGAATTTTGAATTAAATATTAGGAAAAAATATATCTGTGTATATATCTTGATGTTTATGTAATTTCCAAAGGCGTCTTGAATCATGATGTGGACCTGTGTCCAAAACTGTCATGCTGGCCTGATCTGTGATGTGGTCACTAGTGAACACAGTCTGCTGGCAAAGGCTGGGAGAGGGTGAGGAAATCAAAAACTTCCTCAACTAAATATAATACTTCACAGCTGTGAGAAGCATTATGAATGGTGCTATAACAGAAAATAAATAAGGAAGAATAATAAAGGAAGAAGACGGAAACAACAAAATGTGTGCCTGGACTCTCTGTATTTGCTAAACCAAAGCAAGAATATAGCTTTGCCACATGGGAGCTTGTGTTCAAAGTCTGGAAACAATTCTCTTTTGGAATTTCAAAGACAGGTTAAAGGTGTGCACTCATTTATGGCTGGTAATATTTAGTCATTACAACAATGTACAATGAACAGTGATGAAAATGACTGGCAAGCACTTACACATTGTGGTAAATTCAGTTTATTTTGCTGCAAATTACAGGTCATTATTCCAAATCCTGGAAGTCAGTGAATAGAGTCCAGCTCCTGACTCATCAAAAGGGAAATTTTGTGGGCAAGTGGGTCAGTATGTGTAGTATGAGGACCACCAGCCTATGGAACTGATACAGAACTTGGCATGCAGATAGATTTTCAATGCTGTGAAAGAATCCGGGACAGGACCAGGATCCAGAGGATATTGAGAGAGAACCAATGGCTTTGACTTTCAGCAGCCAGTTTCCTCTGAGTTCCATATTCAGTACAAGCCACAAATGTCATGTCTGTCTGGAGGTGTTATGAGCCCAGACTTCTTATAGCTAGAGGAACAGAAGGAAAGGTATATTGGAATGAAACTTTCTACAGTTAATTTTTTTTTTTTTAAAGTTATGACATGATTTTAAAGCTAAGAAAACCCAATATGCAGTCTGTTCCTAATGAAAGAAGTATTCTGTTCTGGAAAACTGTAACTCAGTGAAGTCTTGAAGAGAAGTAAGTCAACAGAAGCTTTCAAGATACTATTGTTTAAAAAATAGCTGATATTATGGGTAAAAATTTAATAAAAGAAAAATGAGTAGCATAAGTGAAATTATTTTCTATCTATACTAAGCATATACAGTATTTAAAAAAAAAAAACTTTGAAGAAGTTGAAGTTGAAGATGTGAAAAATTAACCACAAAAAATTGAAGACTATAGGAAATACTTTGTGAGTATTAAAAAAAATCCAGTTTACTTAATAGAAAAAAAAAGGACAAAACAATGATTTTTTTTTGACAGAACCTTAATATCCACAGGAGGAGTAAATATGCAGCAGAGAAAAGCAACAAGAAGTAGCAAGTCAAACCTGAAGCCAGAGAATTTGTATATAAAACAATACACAGCACCATTAACAGCTGTGGTTGACACTCAGTCATGGATACTTCCTCTCCCTCTATGATATATTCATGACTATTTCCCAAGCCAGGGGGCACAATCATGTCTCAAATGAGGCATTAAATGTATTTTGAAGCTCATCACCATTTACAGATGGGGGAAGAACCAGGGTTACCATCTGTAAGAACATGGCAGCAATCCTAGAGCATAGAAAGGGCAGTACCTTACTGAAATTAGGATGGACAAGTGGCCAAATCAAGTCATGTCTAGGGTCCTCACTGTTTTCTTATTTGATGCTCAGCTACAAAAAGATCAGATAATCTTCTCAAACTTTGTCTAAATATAATTTTGGTGGTTTGTCATAATTCATAAAACGGGTAGATTAACTGTACAAAAATTAAAAATGTGTCAGACATGGGAAATCAGACCAGACAGTCTGATGCTTTGTAATTGTCTCAAACCTTGTCTTTAAGTAACTAGGCTGTTTATAATAAAATCATCTCATTCTTAGAAAGCCATCTTTTTTTTTAGATCTGGAAGAGATATAAAGATGGAATAGCACTCTTGGGAAGACTTTATGGTCAAGAAAAGTATTTAAACTGACTGAACACTTGTTAAAAAAATAGAAAAAGTGAAATAAATGCCACATCCAATCACCTGAAATTATAAGTTAAAGAAAATTTGCGAATTTTTAGCTGCTCTGTTGCCCAGAGTAGTTTACAGGAAGCAATTGTTGGCCTCTCAGTTCATGAGCCCTTTGCTAAGGTTATTGGGAAAAAGGAGCAAACTGTGGAGCAGCTGCTTTATCATTTCACATGCATGTTACATTACACATACCTTCAGGAATTATTCCATTTATGAATCTGCATTAGGCCACTGGTACAGCTCTTACAGCTTCTCATTAGCTCTGCCAATACTCTTCTGACACTCAGGAGGTAAAGTTATTAACTGTGAAATCCTGCTTGTGAGGAGTTACTCCAACTTACACCAGAGCCTTTCCGTACGTAGAGCTCTTGTCTTAAATTAAATAAGATTGTTATTCTAATTCCACCTGTTTGTGAGGTCAAACTCTTGTGCTTAATAGGAAAAAATATGAGGTGATTCATCTAAGATTATGATAAATTGTCAGAAGAAAAATAATCTGCTGAGATTGTTCAGAATTTGGTGCATGTGTTTTGCTGTGGGACACTAGGGAGAAGTTTATAAAGACCTGCCATTTCCCTCACCTTCTGCCCCTACTTGTCCTACATTCTTTTTTTCACCTGTTTTTTTTTTTTTTTTTTTTTTTTTTTTTTTTTTTGTAATTTTGCAGAATAGAAGTAAAGGGTTAATAATGGTACAGAAAACAATAAGAAAAGAGGACTTCTCTCNCCCCCTCCTTCCCCCCCTTTTTCTTCTTTTTTTTTTTTCCCCTTTTTTTTTTTTTTTTTTTTTTTTTTTTTTTTTTTAATTTTGCAGAATAGAAGTAAAGGGTTAATAATGGTACAGAAAACAATAAGAAAAGAGGACTTCTCTCTCATGCACTCCAGTGTCTGGTCTGATCTGGGAAAGTGTTAGATGTTCTACTACTTAGATGGTAAGCAATAAAGAATTGAAGGTTTAAAGTTAGCTTCTTTTGGTCACCTAATAAAATTTTTGCAATTTGTAGCCTTTTGGAGGGAAAAGCAGATTCCCTGGATTCCATGGTGCAAATTAGTATAGGTCACTAAGAAAAAGAATTCCAACACTTAGATAAAGTATTTGCTATACTTAGGTAAGACTTACAGGAAAAGAAAAATAAAGGGAAATATTATAAGCAAAAGAGAAATAAAAAATTGCTATTAAACTACAGACCAGTCCAGCAGAATCTGCACATCAAGCAGAAATTCTAAATTTAAATGTATACAACGTGGTATGCACTGATGCTGTATAATTACCAGGATTTGAGGAGATGGAGGCTACTAGATATGGCCAACCAGACTGAAAGATATTTTTGTATGCTAGTGCCCTCCATAGATATTTCCAGAAACCTGAATGGTATGGAAGAAAAATATTACTTTTTCTGTTCTCCTGCTTAGAACAAGGAACAAGGAAAAATTGCTGGGGATTGTGCTCACACAAAGCTGATCAGTTATTTGGAGTGAGAACTTGGGAGTGAACTGACATATATGTATATACAATGGACAAGTATGCTGGCACAGTGAGACAGATAATTTGTCTGGCAACAAATACTTACCCGTTGTGACAAAAGGAGGAAGCAGGAAGATCTGGGCTTGAAACACAACACATGACATAACTCAGGATTTAAGTGGTATTGTTATTTTATTTGTAACAACTGATGTAAAATACTTTTTGTGTTTTATAGAATTAGAAAAAGTTATCACAGACTATAAAATTATTATAAAATTAAAAAGTACACATGTTAGCCTATAAAATACAAAAGAGGCAGACTAAGAAAAAGAACAGATGAGGAAGTTAACATTATTATTCATTAATCAGAAAATAAGACAGTTTTGTATTGCAAATTGGGAATAAATTTGCCAAATCTGCAGACAAATATAAATTCAAGCCCCCTGTGATTTAACAACTGATAGAATAGAAACTTTACCATGAGATATTTTATGCTTACTGTAGATGGTGCTGTAGCATAAAATATGCACTGCACTCTGACTTTGGATTTTAAACCATTTAGCTATGACCAACATCCAAGTCACTCTGTGCACAGGACTGAGACACGAATTGTTGTGAGGGATCATGTAAACATGTTGCAATTTATGCATGGTCTTATGTGAACATGTGTTTGTTAAAAAAAAAAAAAATCTATATTATTAATATGCTGGTGTATATACATATTAACAAAAAGAAATTCTGTATTTGTTTTCTACCCAGTAGGGTGTTTTTCCATCCTACTTTTCTATTAATTGTCAGTCACAGCTCTTAAATTATTAGGGAAACAGCACAGGGAAAAGTCTTGTTCTTAATCTTCTGGGTGGTGCTGGGAGAAGCAGGGCAGAGACAGTTGTAGGAGAGTGACCTGTTTTGCCTGCATGGACACAGGGAACATGAAGTAAAGTCTAACTGTGTTTCTGTGCACTGCTTTGAGAAAGATGCTCAGGCATGTGCCTCCTCTGGCTCCAGTCTTCCACACGTGGACAGAAGAGCTAAAAGCAGTGACAGGCTGGCCTAAAAGCAGACTGCCTAAATAGCAGTTTGGTAACAAGACTGCTAAGCAGTCAGAGGCCAACTCCACTGCAGTGACGCCCTCAGTAAAATTATCAAGTGGCAGCAAGACTGCCAAAAGCTGAATTGCATGGCTGGGCAATGCAGGAGAGTCTGGTCTGCAAAAGGTGCAGGACTGAAAGAAGAGATTGTAGTAGCAAACTGGGGTCATCCTGTCAGTGCTCTCACTGTAGAGGGCAGTCAGTGGCCTTTTCTTTGGTGTCTGGACAGGCAGGAGCACCTTCTCTCATGGGGGACAGTCAGGCTGGGGGCCAAGAGGAGGGACTGACCCTGGAGGCTCTTCTATCTAAGCTTCTATGCAAAAGCTGAGAGGTCAGCTGTGTTTCCTGCCCTCACTTGCTTGTTTTCCAAGCCTAGCTGCTTTTTCCCACATCCACTCCCTTTTCTGAAGTATTTTATAGGATGAAGCAGAGCAGCAAATTTAAAATGTGCCACTTCCAGTCAGACACTGGAATAGCAGCAGCCTGCATTATCAGAAAGTTCATTAAGATGCAAATATGGTAGCAGAAATTGTCAGTTCTGACAGCTCCTTGAAGTTATTTGAGAAAACTGTTTAGCATTGATAAAGTGCTTGTGTCAATAAAAAAACAGGCTAGTCACAAGACATTTCTAAAAAATAATTGATTTGTCTTTCTGAGCCCGAATTTGCAGTCGTATTTCTGTTAATTGTCTTAGATCTATGTACAATAACCAACATGTGTCAAGAATAATAACATATTAAAAAAAGAAAACAAACCAAAAACCCAACCCAAAACCACCACCAACAAAACCCCCATTACTTTGAGTGACTGCTGAAAAACAAATAAAATTCTTGTCATTTTTTTAAGGGAATTCTCTTTCCCAGTCATGTAACTGATGTGATACCACTGGTATATCAGGGAGTATGTCTGCTTTAGCTTTACTATCAATGACTTCCTTGACACAGGTTCACAGTAGCTTGACCACTCCAGTGCCCTTCCAAATGTTCAGTATATTGATATAAGCAATTTATCTCAGTCACCAAACCTAAAGAACGAAATAGCTCAGGCTGTGAATAGGCTTTTAGAGAATAGTTTTTTTGAACTTTGAATTCTTGGCTTTTGATGCTTTTAAAATCCCACTGAGTACATTTCAACATTATTGAGTTTCAAATGTTTGTACACATCTGGCTTGTTGGTTAAATTTCTTATATTTCTAATTGGCCTAAAAATTTTTACTCTTCTAATAGATTTTGTCTTTTAATAGTGAATTTGAGTTTCACTCATAACCTTGAGTGGAAGTCTCTGGAATATTCTGTCTTCTGAGCTGTGAGCCAGATCCATAGTTAGGATAGGTCAACCTTGCTGCGTTGTCTTCAATGCCAAACTACTGCATTTAGGGGTATGAGCTATTGATGGCTCCCAGTTTTATGGAACTAATAAATCAAGTTTAACATAATTGCCAGCAGACCAAATACAGTCCTGAAAAATACAGCTATGTAATTTCTCCATATATTCAGATAAAGTCACTGTATTTTCATTTGTATGCTTCCCTACAACTGCTAGAAAAAGCAAAGAATATCTTCTATTACAGAAGGATGCTTGAATACAAATTAGCATCATTACCATAAAAGAACTATGTAGTATTTTTAGCATATCATTAATTAAGACAAAAAATTAATAGCACAGATAAAGGCTAGTTAATTTAAGTAGTTCCTACCTCTGATAAAATACCTTATCTACTTTATAGTATAGCATTGATCTGTTCTCTATATTTTTAGCCATAATAGAAGTATGAATGTACTAATTAAACTGGAAGATATGCAGTTAGCCTAAATATATCTGTCCGGAATAGCACTAATTTAGAATTTTGATGTAAAAGTGAAATTCTGTTGAATTTCCCATTTTGAATTTCACTATTATTTATATCTTAATGTGGATAGTCCCTACTTAATGGGTATTTTTGTGATGTATATTTTCATCTGAACTATATATAAAACAGTAGTGTTTGGTTTAATAGGGCTCCTAGATTCATAACTTACAGTATGAAACAAAATACAAGTTTTTTGAAAAGTGTAACTAATGAGTTTGGATACAAGTAAACTTCAACAGTAAAAATGAAAATCCCATCTTCTCAAGGGCAAAGATTCACCAGCCCATACATAATTTTTATTTTAATGATTGAAAGGAGAAGGTATAAATCCTCAACAATTGTTTCTGCAACTTTGAAGAGCTGAAAAGCCTGAGTGAATCAGCCAGCACAGCAAAGGTTCTTAAATTAAGTGCAAGTACAGAGAATTCAGATACTTATATCTGTAGAATAAAAATTATGTGAGGAAATGCATAAGTATGTCCTTTAATTCAGTAACATAATTTACTTTTGATTTTATAACATATTTTCTCCACAGACAGAGTTTAAATTTTCACCAAAATGCACCATTTCACTTCCTGCATGCCAAAGTCCTTCAGACAGGGCCATGTTGAAATAATTTTTTTTTTTTCAAATACATAATTACACCAGCTATAAAATACCACACAACTACACTGTGATCCTAAAACCTTTTTTTGGATAACACTAAATATACTAACTCAAAAGGATGTCATAAACTCAACCACTTGACAAGGCTCTCATTTAAGTGAATATTAACTCCATATGCAAGAGAAAGGGGAAAACCAAAGAAGTTTTCCTCATTTTGTTTTCAAAGATTGAAGTTGAGAGAAAAACCAGTGGGATCATTTTACTATAATTCATGCTTTTCCACTTAAACAAATACATCTAAATGATAAAAAGGAGGAATGAAAAATATTAGAGATACCAATCTCTCAGCCAGCCTACAGTGCCTGGTGTACCTATCTGCAGAGGCAAATCTGATCTATAGTTAAGACATTTCTGTCTTCAGGATGCTCACCTTGCAATAAATGCTGCAGATTAGCAGTGTAGCACAGGCTTTGATTCAGACTCCTTAAACGTTGCTCTAATAATATCAAATGAAGGCAGTTATGAAGTAGGGAGTCTAAGATGAAGCATATAAGAATGGAACCTTTTCCCCCCTTTTTTCATTTAGAGTGATGTAGTGAAATTTCAGCTTTAATGGCAAAGGTTTGAAGGAAAGAAATGTCTGTGCTGGCTTCAGGGACTTTCTTTCAGCTCCACTTGTCAGATGTAGTTGCATTTCTGGGCAGAGCTCAGCAGCAGAGGATCTTGAGTGCATGCAGTATCATTTTCTCTAACAGCCTGTTCAGTTAGAGTGGCTCCCATGACATGCAATGCCATCCATGGTATATTCATTTAGTTTTAAAATGTAACAGAACTCACAATAACATTTGCATTAATTTGCATTTCAGTGTTGACATGAAAAATACTGAAAGTAATTATAAAATAACATATATATTTGGCCACTTGCCATTTTATAACTAGGAAGACCCATGGAGGGACTGCGATGACTGACAGCTTCCAATAGGTGCTTAGAAATATTAAGGCCAATTTATGGCCTTCTGCAGGCAACCAAAACTCCCATGAAATCATCCAGACCAGTGAAGAGGTTTACTTTGCTCACATTTGCCTCAACACCTGCAGCACCCAGTTGTGTCACTGTACTTGCCATAGACTGTTCTCAGCATGAGGAGCTCCTTGCTTGTCATCTTCTCTCTGAGAGGCTGGGTTTAACACTGTTTCTCATGTTTAGCTGTAGATGTATCACTGTCCAGACTGGGACACTCTCAGCTGGGTGAGAAACTGTCCCAGTTGTTGAGCCCAGGCAGTAGGGTTCAATGCCTTGTGCTCCACCTCAATGCCTGAAGCAGGTGAAGCCCCTCAGGACACTCCTCTGTACATCTTTACTAGCAAAGCAAAGGAGGAGGAGGAGGGAGAATAAACCCTCATGAAGTTTGTGGGCAGTGAGCTGATCCTGAGCTAGCACTGAGCCCTGGCACCAGCAACAATCAACAGCATCCTGGGCTGTGCTAAGGGTGAAGGGATTGCTCTCCTTCCCTCAGCACTTGTTAAATAGCTTCTTGTTTACTCTGTCCAGGAGAGACTCCAGCATAAAATGGAATGAGTTCATTGGAGGGAACAAACATACTTAGGGGGTGGGAGCCCTTGCTCTGAGAGAAGAGGCTGAGGGAGGTGGAACTGTGCAGCCTGGAGCAGACACAGCCTTGGTGGAACCTGAGAACAGCCTTGCAACACCTGCATGGTAGTCACAGAGAGCATGGAGCCAGGCTTTCTGCTGAAGTCCATGGTGAGCGGAACAACAAGTGGTATGCAAAACAGGAACAAGCTGCTCAGTGACATTCCACAACTCCCTTCCTTGCAGGTTTTACAGCCCCACCTGGCCAATGACATCAGAAACCTAGTCTGAACTTGGTGTAGACTCTGTTTTAAGCAGAAGGTTGCAGTACAGTCCGTGTGAGTTTCCTTCCATCCTGAATGACTTTATGACTTGTTGATACTACAGAGCTGGATAAATTATTACAGAGGCATGTAAGTTTTGCTTTGAAAATTAAACAGAAATGGCATATAGATTAACATCCCTGACTCAGCTTATTTCCAGCAATGCTAGCAATTTTTCTTGCGTGAATTACATTTCTTTCTTTCCCACTTCATGTGCTTTTCATTTAGCTAAGAAAAATCCACTTCTGCTTTTTATTCTAATATTGCTACAACTTGTGGCAATGCAAATTTTTTATACCATCCTCCCTCCTTCCTTCTTTACTCCTCCTTCTTCTCCCCTCTCTTTTTTATCTTCAGTATTTTCAACTGCTGTGACATGATCAAGTTCATTCACAAAAATATCTGTAATCTAAATCACTGTCTATCTCTCATTCTTTAGGGCAGACTTTACATGGCTTGTGTCTGAAATCACTGGAAATAGTTGAAAACCTCCTCATTCTTTCTGTTTTTTTAGTTTATCTCTAAATCTTTTACAGTTCTCACAGACATTTACAACCACACTCCAAACGGTCATTGTTGCTGCTGTCTTAATTCCTTCTTCCCTCAGTATTTCTTCTTGATGAAGGAAAAATTGTCTTGATGCCATGGAGGATGGTATAAAATTATACTGGTGATTGCTTTTCTTGACTACTTAAGCAAATATAATGATTTATGAAAATATTTACAAATGAAGCTTCCATAGAAGCTTCCCCAGGATGGTGCCCAAATCAATGGCAATTGCATACAAAAAACTATTAATAAGGTAATAATATAAAGACATTTCTTAAAAGTTATAAGACCTCACACTGATACTGTAGATTTGCTACACAATGAAAACAACTGACATAACTGAGACAAGCAGTTGTAGTACTCATCTGTACTGCTGCCTGAAAATTTTGGTAGAGCTGGCTGCTCACAGATGTATCATCTCTGGAATTCCTCTTTATTCTTTCTCCCCAATACTATTGCCTAAAACCATGCAGAACAACCATCACTGTAAAAGCTCTGCAATAAATGGCAAGCACATTTACACAGCTAAATAGAGCACAATATAGGGATTTCCAGGGTTTTAGATTAGCAATTCACACTGCATAGTCAGGATCAATATAGACAAATTATTATGGAGCCCCATATGTAGGAATTGGTCCGTCAGGAGTTGCAAACTAGTGATTTCTCACTCAAGCTGTCTTTGGTCAGAAAGTTTGATTCCCAGCACTGGGCCCTTCTCCAATGACATGTGGCTATAAGCCAGGCAAGCCCAAATCTACATGTCTCTGCTGATTAAATATGTACAGAGAAGGCAAGGATGGATCATGATAGAAACCTACGTTATGTGACTCATGGAAATCTAGACTTAATTTCTACCAAGGTAATGCTTTGCAAATATCAGTGATAAACTATGTTGGCTTAATAAATAAGTATTAAAGCACCTTTACATTATCAGTGTTAAGACTGCCTGTTTGCAGTGCCCATGTGATACAGTGAGCAGGAAATTCTGCTACCACTTAAAGTATGTTTAAGAAAATGATGATGGATTAATTATGAAAAGAATTATTAGAATCAACAGGCCAGCATTTATTGCTTATTCAGGAAGACATCTCAGTCTCACTGAGGCCAAGAGCAGAATTTCCAGTGGCTGCAAAATTTTTTAAATCTTAAATTTACTCTTTTGCTTACTGGTATACCAGGGATATATATGCTCGCAATGTTGATATTGTTAAAGATAGAAGAGCTGGTGAGGAGCAAAAGGCAGGAGGTAGCTGTGTACTTGAGGTGGAATCCAGCATCAACATTGTGGGACATCCTGACTGTCATACAAATGTGGAAGAGAGAGAGTGTTGTGGTTTGACACTGGCCAAATGCCAGGCACCCACAAAAACTGCTCACACACCCTTCACTGCCACAGCTGGGCAGAGGAGATTAAAAAAACTAACAAAGGGCTCACAAGTGAAGATAATGACTGAGAGAAAACACTTCAAGGGCAAAACAGGCTCAGCTTACTAACAGAGTCAGAGGAGGATAATGAGAAGTAAAATAAACCCTTAAACCACCCTTTTCCCCCCAACCTCTCCCTCCTTCCCACTCACAGTGTGAGAGACAGAGCAGGGGGCTTTGGTCAGTTCATCACCCAAGGTTTTCTACCACTGCTCAGGGAGAGAGCCTTCCCCTGCTTTACCATGGGGTCCCTCCCACAGGAGAGTTCTCCTTGAATTTCTCCTGCATGGCTCCAAATCTCATGAGTAGAAGTCCTCCCAAAACTGATGCAACCTGAGTCCTTCCCACGAGCACACAGTCCCAAAACTGCTGCAGAGTGGGTCACTCTTCCACGGGGTGCAGTCCTCCAAGGACAGGCTGCTCCAGCCTGGAATCAAGGGTCCTCTCCCTCCACTGGGTCTTCCACTGGATCACAGCCTCCTCCAGGCATCCACCTGCTCTGGCATGGGCACCTCCCCCACAGGCTGAGGGTGGGTCTCTGCATTCCCTGTGGATCCCCGTGGGCTGCAGGGGCACAGCTGCTTCACCATGGTCTCACCATGGCCTGCAGAGGAATCTTGGCTCTGCTGCCTGGAGCACTTCCCCCTGCTCCTTCTCCACTGACCTTGGTGTCTCCAAGTTGTTTTCCCTCACAAGGTGTCACCTCCTCCTCTTCTCTGACTAGAAGAAAAACTCTGTGTGCCCACTTAGTTTTGATTTTTTTCTTAACTATATTATCACAGAGGCGTTACCAACCATCTCTAACCGGCCCAGCCTTGGCCAGCAGCCTGTCCATCTTCAGAGCCATCAGGGATTGGCTCTGCTGGACATGGTGGAAGCTTCCAGCAGCTTCTCACAGAAGCCACCTCTATGCCTGGCCCCTCCTTCCCCCCTGCTACCAAAAACCAGGCCATGTAGAACCAACACAGAGGGAAATAGAAAAATTGAGTGGAACCAACTCAGTCCAGGACAGGAATGCAATGTGGAAGTGATTTCTAACTCCTTCCCTTATTTCTATCTCTAAGAAAGCATCATAGTGCTGCATAGTTTTACTTTTAGAAGCTAATTTCCTGCTTCTGGCAGAATTTTATGTCTTCTTATCCTAAAGATAGGCAACAGGAAGGTAGAGGAAATCAGGCTGAAATAAGAAGAAAAAAATATTTGCTACATAAAATCAGCAGCAGCAACAACAAAACAATTTATTAAGACAGCAAATTCAAGTAGGGATGACATTTTGAAGATTGTCTGTGACTTTTGTCCCTTGTGTTTATGCTTTGCTTGCTTAGCTATATGCTTGTATCTTTTTTTCCACACAAATCAGTACAGCACTGCTTATGGCCTTCAGTGCTTTCTTGTTGTGCTCAATATGTGACCTCATGTCATAGTCACTGTACACCTTTTAAATTCAGCTCTAATTCAGAATGATTCCTTTGTTTGTGGTTTTCATACTAATATCTTAATTTTAGAAGTCAGTCTTGGAGCAATCTTGCAGCAAGTCACACTGGGTGCTGGAAATGATGCTCAGAGCCCCAACAAGACAGAATTTTTAGTTGTATAGGTCAAAACATGGATGACTGGGAGACAAATATCAACCACAGGTTGGGCCTAGGCTTTCTTTCCTAATGCAGATGGAGCCTGTGTACAGAGATAAAATCACACTTCATACTGACCAGTCTTGTCTGCAGCAGTCCTGGAGCTGCATCTGCTTGTTAGCTTCCTACAGGTTTGACAGTGTTTATTCTGCTACCAATGATACCATCTGATATGGTGTCATTCCTAATTTGACAGCATCTGCACATTTGCTGAACGTGTAGCCTGTGTGATTCATGTTGCTGATAATGAACAATGTCAGCCCTGCTATTGAACGGTGCCTTCTGGGGGTAATGGGAAGTAGATGTCAATTTGTCAGTCTTGTGGCAAGCTCACAAATCTGTAGAAGCCTATGGGCATATCTGCAACATACTATGTAGTTTTTGGCAGGGAAGAACCCCAAAGCTGACTCCTCAATGATACATCCAGAAGTGTGGGGCACTGTCTCTATGTTATTCTGTGCAGAACTAACAACACTTTTGGAGTTAAACTGAGTATTTCTTTGTGGTTCTACATTTAAACTATAGACCCTATAGAACATGTAATTGATTATTTTTACTGCAAGAAACAAGAGTTCAAGACCAATTGAGTTTTCTTTTATTTTTTTTCAGTATTGTAGCAAGAGTTCAATATTTTCTCTCTCTGTTATAGTGTGGGTGAATTTTTCACTTCCGAGTGATAAATGGAGTTCATTAGAAGTTCCCTGTTATCTTATAACGCCTTAAAGTAAATCCATTGTGCCACAGTACATTGCTGTTATGTCTTACAATGCAGAAACAGGGCACTGTTCAACCATCCCTTTGAAAACACAGTGTGAATTTGACAACAGAAAGGAAAGAAAACCTGTGAAGGCACAGTGAAGTTGGGAAAACCTGAGTGTGACTACTTAAAACATATTTTTGATATCCATTGGCAGTGATACAGCTCAACTATTTTGTCAGTCTTTGTAACTAAATCCTTGCTATATCTCTGGTCTAGATGGCATAAGAGTATGGGGTTTTTTTTCCCTGATTTATGCATGCTTTCATGTTTGTAACAATTCATAAGCCTTAGGAAAAGTATTTTGCATTCACTCTGGTTTTGGGTATTTTCTAATTGCTGCATTCAACAAACAAGGCTACTAAATGTTTTTAAAATTAATTTACAGATTTTCTGACTTCTACAGTTATTAAATACAAAAATAATTACAATATCTTTTTTTTTCTCATGTCTTCTTTCAAATGACTATTTGATATGAAAAAAACACATATTCTACTGGTGCCTGAAAATCCAGAGAGAAGCTCAGAAATAAGAAGTAACTAAAAAAGACAAAACAAGGCTTTCAACGCATCCTCATAGGTAAACTCAGAAAGTGTGAATCAGATAAGTGGGGTGAATTGAGAACTGGCTGAACAGCAGGTCCTGGCGGACGTAATCAGTGGAACAGGGTCTAGCTAGAGGCCTGTCCCTAATGGTGTCCCTCAAGGCTCAATACTGGACTGAAATTTTTTTAATTTACTAAAACTTATTTGTCACTGACTTGGATGAACGTGCAGATGCCTCCTCAGCAACACAAATCTGTGAGGAGTGGCTGGTACCCCAGAGGGCTGTGCAGCCCTTCAGAAGGACCTTGATAGTTTGGAGAGAACTGTGAAATTCAGCAAAGGCAAGTGCAGGGTCTTGCCCTTGGGGAGGAGCAGCCCCATTGGCCTGTATGGGCTGGGGCTGATCTGCTGGGAAGCAGCTCAGTGGAGAAGGACCTGGGGGTCCTGGTGGGCAACAAGCTGCTCATGAGCCAGCAGTGTGTCCTTGTGGCCAAGAGGGCCAAAGGGATCCTGGGATGCATTGGGAAGAGCATTGCCAGCAGGTCACAGGAGGTGATCCTGTCCTTCTACTCAGCCCTGGTGAGGCACATCTGGAGTGCTGTGTCCTGTTCTGGGCTCCTCAGGACAAGAGAGATGTGGAGCACCTGGAGCGGGTCCAATGGAGGGTTATAAAGATGCTTAAGGGACTGGAACATCTCTTTTATGAGGAAAGGCTGAGGGAGCTGGGCCTGTTCAGCCTCGATAAGAGGTGACTGGGAGGGGACCTCATCAATGTCTATCAGTATCTGAAGGGAGGGTGTCAAAAGGATGGACCAGGCTCTTCTTGGTGGTGACAAGCAATAGAACAAGAGGCACAGGAAGTTCCTCCTGAACATGAGGAAGAATTTCTTTATTGTGCAGGTGACTGAGCACTGGAACAGATTGCCTAGGGGGGTTGTGGAGTCTCCGTCCCTAGAGATATTCAAGAATCGTCTGGACACAATCCTGTGCAGTGTGCTGTAGGATGACCCTGCTTGAGCAGTGTGGTTGGCCCAGATGACCCATTGTGATTCCTTCAAACCTGATGTCTTGGTTTGGAAAGACAGGTGTCTGCTAAGGAAGGCAGGAACCTCCTCTGAAATGGAGAATGTAAACCCTCTCCCTTCGAATTGCTATAAATTTTAAATTAACGGGCTCTCAGGCAGAAAATATGGGAGCAGGAATAACAGTTCTTTACTAGGGAAGAAAATAAGAAAATAAAATAAACAATGCAGTAAATTAAAACAACACTGACAGAGTCAGAACACTACCTGACACTCAGGGTGTTTATAGCAGTCCAATTGGAATTGTGGTTGCAGTCCTCCAGAGTATCAGGTGTGGTTCTGTTTGAGCAGGAATCCTGTAGAAAAGGTGTAGTCTTCCTCTGAAGATCCAGTGGAAGAGGTAGCTATTCCTCTTGTAAAAAATCCAGTGGACAAAAAGCAATCCATCTCTCCAGACTCTCCAGCTATATCTGGGTAGGAATCCTTGGCTCTTCCTTCTGGCAGAGCATCTCACAGTGGGATGCTATAGTTCTTATCAGTCATGAATTGATATTCAATAACCTGTTATCAGCAGATGTCTCCCAGAGGGAGGAGTGGTTGTGGAAGAGATTAGGAAAACTGCCCACTTAACAGAAAACAACTGCCATACAGATGGAAAATAGAATACAATTTGCTTGACAATCCAGGACACCTGACCCACTTTGTGATTCTGTGCAAGTTTTATTAGAATGCAATGGGATTGTGTTTAAAATTGATTCAACCAACAGCAATAAAAATGGGCTTACTTTTCTGAAAACACAGTCAAATAAATAAAAAATGTAAAAAAATTCACAGACATTTTTGTATGTAGCTATGCACATGAGAAAGTTAAAAAGTCACCTTCAAACTTGCATAAAAAGATAGCTGTAATCAAGACACAATGTGTTAACTATGAGTCATGTGCAGAGATCTTTGAGGATATATATATATACCAGCAAAGAATATGAAATATTGCCATACATTGGTCTAAGTGCAATTAATTTAATCTGCATTTCTTAACATATTAATCTGTATTTCTTGTAGGTTACTAATTTGTTTTTGGACAAAGATTACCAAACCACAAAATCTCTAAAGATTCTAAATGGCTAGTATGTAAAAGTGGCAATGGGGATGAATAGAGAGCAAGGAAGATATATTTCAAGTGCATATGTTAGTGGCTGAGAATAAAGCATTTATGTAAATTAAATTAAAATATCTGACTTTGAGAGAGTATCTCATTTGGTGAGGGTGTATGGTTGTTTGGGTTTTATTTTTATTTTATTTAATTTCTACTGAATATTTGTCTGGAGTCAGAGAAGAATAGAGCTGTTTCCCTTTGTTCACAAGGAAACTAAGAGCACATCTTGGATTTTCCAGAGCAAATACTATACTGCTCTTCATTTATTTTACTGGAAGCACTGGAAGAGCACACATATTAATTTTTAACATACTCTGTCTTATGATATTATCATTATGATTGTGATAAAGGACACTAAAACTCTAAAATGTTTAAAGTAAGAAAAAAGAAACTATGCAAGCTCTTTGTTAAAAGAAGTTCAAAAGTGTCTGGACAGTGAATGCTCCCAAAAGGGTGAATTTTCTCTGAATTTTTCCATTGTCTTCTAAGACACTTTAAGATTTTTACACGGTAGGTACATTATGATGGTCCTAAAGACAAGGAAAAGAGTGCTTAAATTTTGCATCTAAAGCTTTGCCTGAATTCCATGTACATGTAGAAAATGTTTTGCTGATTTGGATCCCAAGTATCTAATTTTAGAGAGCTGAGGCTGATTAATGGCTGCAATAACAAATGTCTTTCATGACTCACAGCTCAGAAGAGCATTTCCATTCTCTTCAGCCTCATCAGACAATGGCCATGCTCGGTGTTAATTTGCTGCGTGCGTGCAGAGCGATGCACAGTGCTTTGGATGGCATAGCCTCCTTTGTGCTGGGAGCCTCCACTTTGCAGATGTGCAGCCTGCATCCCCCAGCAGTGCTGGGCTGCTCATCACCCCAGCCACTTGGATAGGATCTCCCAGGGCCCTGAGCCCAGATTTTCCTCTCTGTGATCTGTTCTCGTGGCCTTCAACCTGCTAAGTTGGTAATATGGCTGTGGTGGGCTCTCAAAGGAATCAGTTGTGCCAAGCAGGAGAAATACTAATTCTTGACCTATTTTCACTTCTTTTGGGTCTTCAGGGTAAATTGGAGAACCAATAATATGCTTAACACTGAGTGTAGCAGTGAGGATGCAGCACCAGCCCCAGTCAGCACATCAGAGATAAGATCACATAGTCAGGAGCCATCAACAAGGGTTTGAACATAAAGCTTGTGTCTCTACTGCAAGAGTTCTGTGGGGAAACCCCACTGCACTGGAGAGGAGCCTTGGGGTCCTGCTTACCTAGGAACCTCCATCACTCTTCTTCCCGCTGGTCACTGAGGAAAGTTTTCCCTTTCTTTTTCTCACTGTCTTTTACCTTTTGATTGTATTTTTTCCTGAAGTAACTTTTACTGTTAGTACAATATATGCCATGAACTATGAGCTCCACTTGCAATTTTTGTGCACCTTTCTCAGCAACCACTCTGTAAAAACGACTCTTTCTGCAACTAGCTGATAGATTCGTGCACCCACTCATCTTTTCTTAACTCGGGTTTTAAAAAAACATATCCTGCATCCCAAAGTACATGCCCCTTACCTTTTTCAGAGCACAGTTGTCATCTGCCCTTTCATGGGTATACTAAAACCCACAATGTCCAAAACCAGCTAAATCCAATCTCATACAGATTCACTAGCTCCCTGCTTAATTTAGTTTTCAGCTCAGAGAACAGTCTGCAAGAAGGTTTGTACCCCAATTTGCATGCAGTGTTCTGTTGATATCCCTAGTCTCCAAGGCTTATTTGTAATCCTCCTTTCTATGGTACCTCATGTGGAAGGAAAGAAGAATTCACTTGGTCTCAAGTTCCTGGGTGAGATTAATTTTTTTTTTTTATTAGCATGTGACAGGTTGCCTCTGGCAGTGCTTCAAATATTCTACTTATTTTCAAAGGTATATTAAAACCAAAACCCAATAATTTGCTCAAAACTAATGAATAAATCATTGGTAAAACATGTAAGAAAGTCCCAGGGCATCTGCAGGACTTTATATAAACACTTCACTGTCAACTGTATCTGTTTTCTATACTGTTACCCAAATCTGTTACCCCAGATTTGGAAACTGGATAATTCTATGTTTTATATGCCCACCTTTCTGTTAAGGTATTGCTGTAGTTAAGTAAATATCTTCCCTGCAGATAAACTTTGATCAGATGTAGGGTTTTACTTCAGAATTAGGTTTTTATGATACTTTAATTGTGGGGACATTAAACCTTACTGGCTGGATAGGCTAATATGGTGGATTGAGATATCTTCATCATCATGGCATTTTTTTGCAGCTCCTATTCACTAACTAGATTAATTCTCTCTATTGAATACGTTCAACAGACCTGATGTGCTAACAAAATATGTGCTGTTCAAAACAAAAGCAGGGAACATGCTGAACTAAAGTGAGCAATTCAGCAAGAAACAAAACACATCTTCTGGGTCATTTCAGGTAAAGCCTAAAGAAATTATTGAGCAAAATTTGGAGCTAAAAGAAATATATTATTCAAATCACCTTTCAAACATTAAAAGAAAAAGGAAAGTTACATAGAGTAACTGGAGTACTTCTGTGAAGCTTCTGAGAGCTGAGTGTCTGTGCTGGTGGCTGTCTGGATAGTTCAGGTTTCGGCCTTAGCTCTTGAAAAGAGTTTCTGTCTCAGTTAAGTGGAGCAGAGGAGATGCTTTCAAAATACTTTTCTAAAATCCTTCCAATTTCTCTGTTTTTCATCTTGCTCCAACTAATTGACAAGTATTTTACTAAAGAGTATGAGAACACACAGGCAAACACCCACATGTGCACAGGCAAGGAAACAGATCAGTTTTAACACTTGGCAGTCATTCTTCTTTTCAGAGGAATTTAATGTAAAACAAGCAATAAAACCCCCATATATGGTTTACCATGTGGAAAACATAGCTTTCCTTCTTATGGACATTTAAGCAGTTCAGATAGGATCCTTAAATCAAAATGAATCCTCAGCAGCAATTTGGGGGAAGAAAGAAAGAAAGGAAAACCGGAAAGAAAAAAAGATGAATTTAAATCCTGTTCACATGTCTGCACCTACAGTCACAGAATAATTATTAAGTACACAAAGGTTCTTGGCAATGGTGTTTCTCTCCATGCTGTGTGAATTTAAGGTAGGGATTCAACACAGTATTATCAGAGAATGCTGATAAGCAAATGTTAATTCATCATCTATACAATTCTCCTGAAGCAGGTTGGCTATTATGCACAGGGATCATAGAAATGGATCAAACCTGCAAATTAGATCAGTGCAGGAGTTATTACATTGATCCTTTTCTCTCACCTAATGGAGTTGCAGTCTGCACTTCCTGCAGGACCACCAAAAGATTTGTTTTGATAAAGAGTCCATTTTCACAGCTTTTTTTCTGCAAAGGGAGGGCAATGCAACAAAGACTACCAGGCTTAGCAAGCTTATGGAAAAAAAAAAAAAAAAAAGATACTTTTAAAATGTTACATAAGCAATTAATCTCATATATTAATAAAACCAGAAATAAAATTATATACAAAATCAAGACCTCCTTATACTGCTAACCCTGGATATCAGTCCACAATGGTTCAACTCTAACAGCATCAGGCCTGGTCTCCTGGGGTGAGTTGAATGTAGCTGTAGAGTCCTTGTGAAATCTTGTTTTCTCTGAGCTGTAAGCTGTTGTGGGATAAGGTTCTATTTGCAAAAGAAAAGACAGATCCCAGCTATTTGTTCAGGAAAATTCATGTCAGGGTCAGAATCTAAGGTTTAAATCTTGGGTGCAGAAATGCATTTTTCTTCAGCCAGGAACTGAGGTTTCAGGATTGCCTAGGCTTAGCTGCTTGATTGCTGTACCTGATCTAGCCCTTGGACTCCTATGTACTTTCATAAATATTGTCTGATGAAAATGAACCAAGACTTTCTGTTGAAATGATCAATAGTAAATGTAGTTTCACTTTGGAATAAGCATGGGAAATTCCAGTAGTTTGTGTAAATTCCTGTCGTGTATCAAAGGCAAATTAGGAGAGCAATCTTTATTAAAAATTAGTTACCTGTAAATGCCTAGAGGTTTGCAATACATCAGTGTTAAAGCAAGGGGTTTTTCTCTGTTGAACTGTATTGAAGGAATGCTGCAGACAGCACTCAGGAGAAAGAGGGCAGAGAAGTGAAACAAAGACAATTGATTCAGGACAGAAAAGGACAAGTAAATCTAGGCTTGTAGTTATCATAACCTTATGGTCACAGTACCCTTCCTGTTTTTAATTATACTATTAAATATTTTTGGTGTTACATAAAAAAATGGAGTTTCTTCAGAAACCAGAAAACACTTTGAAATATATATATAGATATGTCTAATTTTTTTGTTCTTTTTTTCATATATATCAGAATCAGATCATCATGAATAATAAGGTAGAATTGGGATGAGTGCAAGAATGTAAAAATATAGCTCAGTCATAGTGGATATGAGGGTAGATCTGATATTGTTGGACGCAGGAAAGGAGTTTGGGTCTCAAAAGCAGGGAAAAGACTCAGATGGATGCCCACATGTTCAATAATCTTACATACATAGGCTAACTGGATAGTGTAAAAAGATTATATTTCACATATTTAATAAACATCCAGCTTCCTCATCACAAATTCTTACTGAAAATGTAAGTATGCCTCAGGAATACTTTTCAAAGTATTAAGTTAGTTGCTGCTCCTAAATTTCCAGTGTACTGAAAATCTAATTCCACTCTGTAATTAAAACTGAAGAATTTGTATTGCTTCCTTTTCTAAAAAAAAAAAAAATCTCATTCATAGCTTTTCTAGTGAGGAAAGATTGCTGTAATTGCTTAGAAGTATAGTGAGTAAGAGTCCTACCACTAGTTCAGATTGGGCTAGCAGTCTGTAAAGTGTTTCTAGAGCCTGCAGAAAAAAACCTTGTAGACATATAATTATTCATTATTAATTTTGCTAAACAAATTTCAGTCTTGCCTATCAGATTTTTGTAGTGACAGGTTAATTAAATAAAACATTCTCTTAAACAAAAATTTCTACGTATTTGAGATGCAGCACAAATTAGCATAATCTGGAAACAGCTTTCACAGGAGGTGTCTCAGCTGCTAAATATCAAGCAGTCTATTTTAACAGGGAGAAACCTCAAATTGATGAGCTAAAGAGGATTGCATAAAGATTACAAACCCTCCCACATTTTTCTCAGAAAAATAAAAGTTAATGGGGCTCTAGCATTTGCATGCATTTTGAAATTTCTTTAGTTTGGGACCTGCTTTCAAGCTGGGTCCCCTCCTGCTTGTTCCCCTCCTGCTCTCTGCTACAGATGCTGCACAGTAATGCCCATGGCAGTCCTCTGTTGATGTGAAACATGACCCTCACTTGTAGGCTCGTGTCTCAGTCCAGCCTGGTCCCATCCCCAGTCCCCAGCAAGGTGCCAGTGCCTGGGCTGGGCTTCTGCAGTGCCCCTGCCTGCTCTGATCGCGGTCGGGAGGTGGGACATGCCCTGCCTGAGTGCCCCTGCCCTGCCAGCCCAGGGAGCCTCCAGCATCTCCAGCAACTACCCTCAAGCAGCCTCCAGCCCCATCATGCCCTGGCAGAGTTCATGAAGCTTGATGTAGATATCTGTGCATTATATGTCTAGATTTGTGGTGCTGTGAGCTTAGGGAGCATTAACTTCATCCTCATGTAGACAACTGAAAGAAGTCAGAAGAGTATCAGAGGAGCTGTACCCCAAAAGAGTCCATTTCCCCCAGAACCCCACAAGGGGACTGACTTTGGCTACAGTCAAAAATCTAAAATCAAGTGGTGTAAATCCCATTCTCCAACTTTATCAGGCATATGGAATAACAACATATAGCAGAGTGTACCATAACATGCAACATTATGTTGCCAGAATTTAATACATGTTTATTAAGCAAATCAATAGAGCAAAATCAAAGAAAGATTTGCTGACTTTACCCACTGAAATCTCAAAGGTTGCATCCATATGGGTATACATGCCCATATGGAAGTTTTGGTTCTGGTAATTTAATACAAAAATGGAAGAAGAGCAGATGTTGCACTGTTATGAAAAACATCAGAACACTTTTTACAAGCATGGGTGACTTCATGTGTCATAATTTTCCTCATTTATTTTAAACCAAATTACTTATGATTTTGGTTTTATGCAGTGTGCATAAGCTGTGAGAAATCAACAGCCATGTCGGCTGCAGGAAGATTTCTAAGTTTCTGTGGAGAAAGAGACACCTTATATGAGTTGCTTAAATTCCTTCTTCCTGTTGTTGACAGGTTTCTTCCACTGAAGGTATATATATATTTATTTGGGTTTATGTTTAGCATAAGGAGAATTGTCACCAGAGTTAGCAATAATCCAAGAAAAAGATTAAAAATACCACAAAAGACAAGAAGATCACTCTACAATAAGCTCACTTAAATACTCCCAAGGTACATACCTCAACTAAACAGACAGGTTCCCTTTATTTTGAAAGTGTAATACACACCAGACAGAAGCCAGATATCACCAGCTCAGAAAGAGGTCAAAGAAAATAGTACTGCTTTACTTGGGAACAGCCCAAAGGAATAATTTCTGTCCCATGGAAGAAAATGGCAGAATTCTACAGTGTGAGGATTTGTTCCATGTGAAACGTCATCATTCAGTGAGTTTATTTGAATAATATCTCAGAGGAATATAATGGGAAAGTTAATTCAGAAACAGTCAAAATGGGTCAGAGCTGATTACGAATAGCACAATTCCAAAACACAACAATTATTAAAATTCCTTCTGGTAAAATCTGTCATTGTCACATATTTCTTATATTTTAGTTAAAATGAAGAGTCACATTTGACTTTGTTTGGTACAAGTAAACACCAGCAATTTTTCAGAAATGTAGTCAGCATGCTCTTTGTAGCCAGCAACAACTTGACTATCTTGCCACTAACTCTACTTTCAAAGCTCACAAATTTTTGGGGTGGTCAACAATCTACCTACTTGGTATTCAGAGACCATTTTCAGCAGATCAGAGACCCTAGTATAAGTTTTGATATGGCAGAGTTAAAAATCTAAGGATATTGCTAGAGGTATTCAGGCTGCAAAATGACCTAAAGAAGTTGAGAGCTTTGTATTTTTCCTAAAATTAATAATAGAAGACAGAAAAATGCTGAAAATTTTCTCACAGACTGGAAAATGTTAAAAGTGAAAAAAGTCACAGATGATGATGTATTTTTCTTTTTCAAAGAAGTCAGTGTTTCTTAAATGCTTTCCAGCTGACATCTTCGTTACTTGCCATCATAGTAAAAAATGTCAAAAAATCCCTGAAGCACTGTGGAATAAACTTTGATCCATAGCTCTAAGTCTTTCCATTCACACAAAGAATCATGGGATTTTAATGACCCAAATGGGTCACTACCTTTGATTTATAACTCATCTAGTAGAGCCCTAACCTCAGTCTGTGTTTGTTTACCTTTATTGTTAATTTACTATACAGAGAGTGGAACCAGTCATATTCTTTATTTTCAGAGCTCAGAGCTCAGAAAAGAAAGGGAATACAAGACTCCATTTTCAGTCGTGTCAAAAATTATCAAAGATCTGGAACTGGGCACTTGTAATGTGTAGTGCTCAGACAAGCTCAATGACAGCTAAGTTCTGGGAAAAAATAACTGAGAAAACTGCAGTTCATTTTGAGCATTGGCTGAAGTCTCGGTACCTTCATAGCACTCATCCACTATTAACATTTCCTATGTTCTTCAAAAGATAGTGTTCATCCTTTCAAATCTCATTCTGCAATCAAATCAGCAAAATAATAATTAGCTACAAATAATATAGAAACTTCAAGAAACCATGAGTGGAAATAAAGGATAAGTGCTCCACAGTTTTATGATAAAAAGTCAGAGAAAGAGCATGCAGGTCATGTGTATGATAAGCAAGCAGGTGCATGAACCGCCCAAAAGGACAATGGGAAGAGCTTGATAATTCTGACAGAGGATGGGCTGCCTACCCCTTTCCAAACATTGTGCAGGCACCTGGACATCACTCTACAATGACATGGAGTCTACAATCACAGCTCTGAGGCTGCACCATGCAACAGAGGGCAAACACCTCCTGGGGAAATGGCCAGTACACAAACCTTTGCCTTTCCACTGTCTTTTCAGCATGAGTTCAGCCCAGTGGTCTGGGCAAGGCTGTCAGCCTTGTGTGTGAGTTTCTCTTGAAATGTTTGCCTCTGAGTTAAGCCTGGGCCAACAGGGTCTGTCTGGAGATTGGCTGTCTTTACCGTGTGCAGGAATTGGGGATCCAGCATGTGGCCCATTACAACAAATATGTTCTGCTGTGTCAAGTGCCACAGTATCTTTTGTGTTTTTCACTTTATGTTTCTGAGGAAAACATGATAAAGTACAAACTGGCACACGGTGATAGAGGAACAAAACTTTCCTGGAGGGTGGAATTTGCCTCTGCAGTGATGGGCATGCCATGCATCTTCAGCTGCCATCTGTATCCTTGCAAAATTAGTTTGCTGTTTTGGGAGTGGGCGGGTGGCCATCAGCTTGGCAGATGTGTCTGCTTCTGATGCCATGTAGAACCATCCAAAATAAAAATGACCTTCCAGGCTGTGAGGTCTGATTGCCATTTTTTCTTGAATTCTAGTATCCAGAGGGTGTAATCATGCGACTGATAGACTTCTGAAGAGAGGTACACCAACTTCATTTGCAGGCTGTGAATGGGATCAAGAATAGTAAAATGAGAATGTTAATTCCTTCTTAGTTTTTCATGAAAAGCCATACAGATTTAAAAACTGATTACACTGGTAACTTAGCTTTTTAATTGTCAATGCTTTTAACTAACTATAAATGTAAAAAACTTGTCTTATGTATGCTGAAAGGCACAATGGAATTGCCCCATTGTTCATGGAGTGGCCATGATTTGGGGTTTTTTTGTTAATAAAGTTTTTATATTTTTCATTGCAACAATCTAATTAAAGGGCATATGTCAGAAAATAATATTATAGCTGCTAAAAAATGCTGCTAAAACTTATCTCTTATTCTGTTTTAATTCGATTACTTAGCTTTGTTTTAACACATCATTAGTGGAATAAAACCCTGTTTTGAGTTTAGTACATATTTAATTTGAAGTGCTGAACTATTTTGCTTCAGTCTATTCTCTTTACCTACCCCTGAATATGCCTCACTGTTTATCTCAGTTTCTCAGTTAAGTCTGTACAACAATATGAATCCATTCACTGATAAATACAAAATCGAGCATGCAAAAAGATCAATTTTGTAAGCACCGGAGTAACACAGAATATAAAGCTCCTGTTGTAAATTTTTCCTAAAATGAGCCATATTTTTCCTATAGTTTTGAGAAAAGTATCAAAAGTCTTGTTTTCTGCCATCTCAAACCAGCTGGCTTTCTCAGCCCTGCAGGGTGCAGTGCTGAGCGTACCAACTGACTTTGCAGACTAAAGCACCTGCTGTGATGAGTCACTTCTTACAGTATTCTGCAGCTCAGCAAAGAAAGTTGGTCCAATATTATAATTCCATCAAAGTTTAAGGAAGTGTCATTTTCAGGATTTATGTTCCATTGACATGGCAGTAAAAACATGCAAAAAGTTAAGAACATTTATCCAAAGGTTACAATCTGTCACTGTCATATAGCTTAACACAAGAACTAAAGCTAATTTAAATTAGAGGCCAATGACAATATTTTGGGTTGCATGACTATGAAGAATATTGAGAATAAATTCTTTTGTGCAGAAGTAAAATAACTGCGGATTGAGTGAAGATGTTTAAATTGTGACAGTCTTTTTAATGTCATTAGAGTATGCATAGATGGACAAGTGGGAATTTTATGGGTTTTTTTGGGGTTTTTTTGTTCATTTTTATTTGGGGTTTGTTTGATTTGTTTTTCTTTACTTATAACAGTATCACAAACCATGGGCCAGAGTGATAAGGTATGAGCAATTTTGATTTGAGACCGTTCAACCAATTCACTTCCTGAATAAAGTTATCCTACACAAGTTTCCATCTGAGTCAAAGACATTATCCAAACTTAGAAAAAAAATTGAATGAATTCCATCAATAAAAGCAGGATTGAAGGTTATATAGATTTTTAGTATTGAATAGTTAGCATTACTAGAGCTCTTCAAAATTTATAAGAGCTTTTTAGTTTTGAAGACTGAAATGCTCATAATAATGTGAAGTGCTCTCATAATTTTAAATCACTCTATACTGCAGATTCCCAAATTCTTTTTACTGCTCAGTTTCAGCTGCTCATCTATTATCACCAATATGCTGGTTTAGAAAAGTGTTGCACTGCCTTTTTTCACCAAGTCTCAAAACCTCATTCTAACCATAGGATGAAATTAGCTAGGCCTTATGAATGATGTCCTTAAAAATGCAAAACAATAGACCAACAAATGAAGCCACTCAATGACCTTGATAAAAACTTATTGTCTGAAATAAAACCACAAATGCCTTGTTTTATATAAAATTTTCATTTTTTAAAATATGGAAATTAAACAAACTGGAATACACTTAGCTCTAACATTCTCCTTTCCCTTGTTAATACAAATATTTTTGTGAGCAATCTACTATTAAGTAGCTAATTGACTCTTTTCTCAATTCAAAAAATATGAGAAATGACAGTGAGAGATGTACACTAGTATGTTAAGAACCAAAGTTTACAGAGAAACCACACAAAACACTGCTAAAACCTGTTAATTTTCTCTTTACCCAAACGTAGAATCAAAGCGTCATTGAGGTTGGAAGGGACCTTTTGAGGTCAGCAAGTCAAATTTCCCTGTTCAAGCACGATCAGCTATGGCAGGTTGCCCAGGGGCCTCTACAGATGAGATAAATAGGCTGACAGGCACCTCACAGCTCAACAGGGAAAATGCAAACTCCTGCATCTGGAGAGGAAGAACCCCCAGCACCAGTCCACACCAGAGAATGACTTGCTGGAAAATGGCTTAGCAGAAAAGGACCTGTGGGGCCTGGTGGACACCAAGCTGCACGTGAGCCAGCAATGCACCCTTCCTGTAAAGGCAGATGCTGGTACCCTAGGATGCATTAAGGAAAGTATTTTCAGCAGATCAAGAGAGGTGGTCCTTCCCCTCTGCTCTGGATGAAACATCATCTGGAGTTGGGTGGGTGCACCAGAGACATTGACATACTGGAAAGAGTCCAGAGAAGGGGCACAAAGACAATTGGAGTCTAAAGTATCTCTCCTTTGAGAAGAGGCTGGGAGCTCTGGGGCAGCTTAGCCTTGCAAGAGAAGATTAAGGGTGGAGCTTATAAATTTGTATAAATATCTGAAGGAAAGGTGCAAAGAGGATGGAGCTGGGCTCTTTCCAGTGGTGCCCAGTGACAGGACAAGAGGCAATGGGCACAAACAGGTATACAGTGGGTGTCATCAGGAAACTGAGACTGGGAGGGTAGGTGAGCACTGAGAGAGGTTGTGGAGTCTCCAAACCTGGAGAGAGTAAAATGCTGTCTAGATATGGTCCTGGACAATTGGCTTTAGTGATCCTTCTTGAACAGAAGAATTGGGCAAGATGAACTCCAGAAGTGCCTTCCAACCTCAACCATTCTGTGATTCCATTTTTAAGCCCTAGATCCCACAGAGCACCTTTTCTTGTTGTCTGCTTGATCAACTTCTGTCAGGAAGCTGTCAATACTCCAAAAATCTTCTAAATTGCATGTGCCCTGCTGTACTGTCCTTACAGCTGTGGGTAAAATTCCCCATGAGGGCCAGGGTCAGTGGACACAAAGATTCTTCCAGTTATTTGAAGAGAGACCCATCTACTTCTTCCTGATCAGGAAGTCCATTCCACATACCCACTGCAACAGCAGCCATATGCCAATGCAGTGTCCTCATGTTATCTTTGTTGCATTCAACACCAGTGAATTAAACACTTTAAATTAATCTGAAAGCAGATTTTTGTCTCTGAATTTAGAGGAATAAAATGAATGTAACCATGGTTGATTGGATAAAGGAATAAATAATAAAGTCAAGAAATACCTAAAAAAAGGTGTTGTTTTTTTTTTTTTTCCTATTTTCTGATTCAGATGAAACTATGAATGGCTACCACTTTAACTTTTTAGTCTAGTCTCATAAAAACTAGTAGACCCTGAAGATTTGCATTTGCTTTTTCTACAGCAAGAGAGAGGTAGATCCATCTGGCCACCTCCTGTTGGGGAAGTTTTTCTACTGGTGTGCCTTCTGGGTTAGTGCAGTCTCCCATTGTACTTCATTCCTGGGCCTTTGATGAAGTCGTGTGGCCTTGCTTAGGGTGTCATTTGAAGAATGTGGTCTCACTGATCAGATTGCTCATGTGACCTTGAAACACAGCTGGAAAACTGACTGGATATACCTCATATAATTGAAGAGATGTTTGTTTGCAACTAGGTTTTTTTTTTTTCCTGTGGAATTATCATCTTGTGTTTTCTTAGAGCAATTAATAATAAGGAACAATGTAGTCCCACATCATAACCAAGGAATTGCTGGAATAGGAAAAAAGTAATGTGCTATCAGTGAAACTCCGTGTGCTTAGGATTGTGTGGCATACAGAACTCTGTCTGCAAGATCTGAGTGGTTTAAACATTGTGTTCTTCCCTTGGGCACTTAGATAAAGCAAATACCCATTCACATGAGTTTGGATTGTAGGTTTTCATGGAGGTTTCCCCAGAACAGGTATTGCTCAGCTTCAGAGGGCAACTGCACTCATATTCCCCCTAAACTTCTAACATACAGCTTCTATGCATGCTGAAAAGTAGAAAACCCCAAGAAAATGCATAATTTCTGCTAGCTCTGAAAGGGTTGACAGTTTTGGAATGTGTCAGGTGGAACTTAGTTAATATTTAGATGCTGAATTTAGATACTGACTCGGAGAAACTGAGATAAATTTGATTCCCTACTCATATGCACTGTCAGGAAATACTTAGTGCTTTATATGCAATAGGAATGGAAATGAAAAGCTTATTTATGTATCAGAATTATTTATTCAACAGCTTCATTTACAGAATCTATCTGTATCTTTATGCCCATGGTTGTGTAGAGATTTTTCACATATGTTAACAGCTCTTCAATAAAATCTAATCTGATGAATTTTTACAGCATTGTAAAGTGGAACAGAGAGCATTTTAATGAACAGTAGGTTCACAGCCATTACCAATGCATGTTCTTCCATCTTCTGCCAGCTTGTAGGGATCAGTGTGGAGACATTTGTAGCTGCCCTTAGTGTTAATGCATATAGCAGAAGGATGGCATGGTGGATTAATTTCATTTTTGCATTCATCGATGTCTGCAAAATGAGGACACACTGATCAATAATAATTACAAATTACAAAGGGATTACTAATTTCTCATAAACACTTTTTCAAGGATTCATAAACAAAAGGCATTGTACATTTTCAATGAGACAAATAATGATAAAAATCTGTATTGTTACTGTTTAAAGGACATAGTAGAGGGTTGTTGTTGTTTTGTTTTGATTTGTTTGTTTGTTTTAAAGCTGGAAATGATGAAATAAAAATATTGCTTTCATAATCCTCCACAAGCTTCAAATTGGCTGAATTTTCAAAAATGCAAACCCTAAACTTGAGAGCTCTTCTTGCATGTGTTTATGTCCTAAGATTTGCCTTCCTCTATAAATGTTTTCATCCTGTGCTCTATCAACATAATGAAAACAATAATGCTGACACAGTTCTATACACTTCTAGGCATGATTTTGAGGAGTCAAATTTTCAGGTTAGCTTTGATTACAAAATTTATAACCATAATTTGTGATATCACTGCAAGGATGGCTGTTTCAAGATGCTATATAAATTCTGTAAAATGACAATATCCTGGCAGAATGTTGAGCAGATGAACAATTATCCATTGGAAAATGTGCATACATTTTGTTCTTGAGACCTTTCAAGATCTTTCACTTTCACTTTCTGGTTATGTGATGGAATGGGAAAGAGAGCAGTGCAGGAGAGAAAGTACTCAGTGTAAGAAAGAAAGGGGTCTTTTCAGATATTTATACCTTTCTTCTTTCTATGTAATATTTACTTGCATGACTGAATTCACTTGACTAAAAGTAGGTGTCCAGTGTTATTTTAGGTAATTTCCAGTTGGTTCTGTATATCTGACAGCTTGTTTAATGTCTCTGACCAATGGTCCTGTGAAGTACTGCAAACCCATATGTGACAAGTAGTCAAGTCTTCAGTATCTTCTCTTTTTGGTTTTATTCCTTTCTTTCTCTACCACTATGTTTGATCTGCTACTTCACTATAAGTAGTTATTTTTAATCAGTATTAGAAACTGACCTGCATTTACAGACTTCGTTTACCATTGTCACTGAGACCACTTTCCATCACTGGAAATAGGATCAGCCTGATTCTCTCAAATTTTAGTACAAAAAAGTAGCTGTGCACAAAGATAGTTACCAACTAAGATGGTCAAAAGACTAACAAGGAGGAAAAATCTAAAATTTCAGAACCCTTAAGAAACAATAACTTTCATAACATTTCTTTGAAGCAGGAAAAGAATCTGTCGTTCAGGATGAAGATTTCTGAGTATTACTCCCTTCAAAACTAAAATTTGAGTTAATGTTCACTGCCTTACTCATCATCCAGGAAAGAAAACCTGCAACTTTGCCTGCACTGTAATTCAAATGTGCTGCTTTCACTTCTGCAGATTCATAGCTATGCTATCTGCTAAGTAGCTAACACTTCTTCATCGCTAAATAGTGCACGTCAGATCTGACCAGTCTATCCTGCTACTCAGAGAGCAGTAGTTTACTAAATCAAAATAAAAAGTTATCTATCAGGAGTATGATACCACTTAATATAAAGGAAGGTAGCATATTCTAGCACTAAATGACTTCTTGAATCAATAGAAATGATTTCAGTCAAAGCCCAAGTTAGTAAGCAGGAATTAACAGCTCTCAGAACCCTATGCTTTTGCCAGCAAGCCACTCTGTCTTTTCCAGAGCAGCATATAATTTTGAAACCATCTGCAGAAATGCTAAGCTCTATCCTCCTAATTATATTTCTTGATTTATCCCTAATTTGCTGAATATTTAAAAGAATGGGAACATATTGCACAGACATGCGTGGAACAAAGTGCTTTCTACGGTAAAACTCAAGTAGCATCTGCATAAGTGACTTTTGATGATTTTCCTTTAATAAAGGCATTGCTTTTTTAATATATGCAGCAGCTTGTTTTCCTATAGCAGATATACAGTCTTTTGTTTACATTACTGAACATATTAAAAGAAACTAGGACAAGGAATGATTCACTCATTTAACTTATTTATTCCGTTTGCTGCCAGAACATTAATCTATTGAAAAGGTTTTATTATAATTCATTTAACAGCTTTATTTCTCTATATGGTATTTATGTGGGAGGAATTCAGTGGATAAATAGGATGTGAATAAAGGAAAGAGCTGCAAATTTTATTTGACTTTTTCCATACCAGGTATACAATTAGAATGAAGAGCTTTCTATTCCACTATCACAGAAATACCGATAAGCAGACTTTATTGTGGATGAGCTGCAGCACTTGCACTCATACTATTTTACCACCATCCATAATATATTCTGACATACAGCCTTTTTGGGTTTCATTTTCTCTCATGTTCTTGTAAAGTAGAGGAGTGTGAATACACACATAAGCACACACACACACACATGCATACCTATATACATATATATTTACACCCCGTTATAAACACACACATTTGAAATGTGAACAGAGAAAATTCATTCTTCACAGCATGAAGAGTCAAAGTCTTGAAATAAATGCCACATTCTCTTTCTAACCTATTTTATTAAACAGTAAAAGGCAAAAGAGAAGAGAAGATGAAAGAATTATTAAAATAACAGAAAAGGGTTCCTGTGAAAATGTGCCAGAAATATGTCTTTTTACTGATTTTTCACCTGCTCTACTTTTGTACCTGCAGAAGTAATTAATTTCTGGCAAATCTTTTCACAGCTATTTGGGAGAGGGAGGTTGAACCTAAAGTCATTATTAGTTTCCTTAATTTCACTTATTCACTTCACAGAATGCTTTTACTTCACTTTTACTAAAATTATTAGGATGACACGTGACCTAGTGGTGCAGAGTTCAACTTTTATCAAGAGCATCCATTGAAACAATGCCAGAAAAATGACAACTCTCTGTCATGTTGTTATGTTCAATGTAGGAGGAAGCAATGTGTAATTCTGATTTGCTGCCTTTTTCCTCACTTTCTCCTCCCCCTCCCTCCCACTGGCTGTTAATAGACTTGATTTTTGCTTAATTGGGCAATTTTTAGTGCCATTTTCCTATCATCAACTTGATTGCCGAATCAGGATGGGTAGAAATTGAGGTAGCAATTCTGGAGAGAGTTTCACATTTTTGTGTTATTACACCTATAACCCCAGGATGCTAACTACAAGAAAGCATAAGAGTGAATTCACATCTAATGAGCTATGGGGAACTTTAGCTGTTAGAAAACTCATAAATAAATAAATAAATAAATAAATAATAGTAATAGATACCTATACAAACTGGAGCCTCAAAGTTCCATCCTTTGTTTGTGCAAGTTAATTGTTCTTCTCCTTGTAACTGAAATCCATAGTGACATGTATAAGTCACTGTAGATTTTCCAGATTCTGAGCAGTATACAAAATCACCATTTTCCACACTCTTTGGTGTTCCACATAGTTCATCTACAAATAGAAAGTCTGTATTACAGGCTCTTAAAACATTAAAAGTTTCACATCCTGTGTCGAACTATGATACCCCCTTATACTTGCAAATGGATGGTATTCTCCATTACTGCTATAAACATTAACTTCAGTGAAAATTTTCACATGTTTTAAGGTGATCAAGACTTTAATTTTTCATTTCTGGAAAAAAATTTATATGGGATACCACAGGTTTGACTTGTAATCCTCACAAAACTAGCAATACAACATAAGAAGCACATGGACCTGTTGGATCAAGTCCAGAGTAGGGCAACACAGATAATCAGAGGGCTGGAGCACCTTTCCTTTGAAGAGAGAGGCTGAAAGAGTTGGGGTTGTTGTTGTTGCAGCCTGGAGAAGAAAAGGCTCCAGGGAGACCTTTTTGCAGTCTGTCAATTTACTTTTTAGAATGATTGGAACAAACTTTTTATTGGGACGTCTTGCATTAGGACAAGGGGTAATGTTTTTAAACTAAAATAGGGTTGATTTAGATTAAATGTAAGGAATAAGTTTTTTACAAGAGCACTGAAACACTGGCACAAGTTGCCCCAAGAGGTGGATGCCCCATCCCTGGAAACATTTGGATTCAGATTGCACAGGGCTCTAAGCAATTTGATTTTGCAAGTTCAAAATTGAATATGTTGAATATGTCCCTGGTCTTTGCAGGTGAGTTGGACTAGATGTCTTGTAAAGATCCCTTCCAAGCCAAAATGTTTTATGATTCTATGATCCCACTTCTAAGTGATAGAAATACTAAAGGTCTAATTCAGACCAGTAATTCAGGATCTGCCACAATCAAGGTCAGTACCTCAACTGCTCCATACTGTCCCCTCCCCTCCCCTTCCCTTCTCTCCCCTCCCATCCCCTCCAAATATATTGGTAACCACAGATTACCTTCCTGATAAAATTCTTGCCAAGCTTCTAAATTCATCCCAGGTATATTGTTACAATGCTTAAAATCCTGTGGAAACTTTCCAAGTTGAAAGGCATCTGCTGGCACTTCAGAAATTCCTGTGTTGTCACAAATCACACGGGACAGTGAATGTTTTTTGAGTTCATGCTTTTGAGCTTCTGTGAAAACATCATCATTTTCCCACCAAAATCTGGAAAGAATGATAGAAACTTTTTTTGAAAAGATCAAATTCAAAGAGCTGGTTATTCTTACTTTCATAGTACCTTATATAAAAGACCAAAAATAAGAATTACAGCAAAAATAGATGAATATAACAACAGTAAGAGTAGATGCCATGACCATACAGAACCAGTCATAAAAAGGCTAGTGTGAGTCTGATGTACTGGTCAACTCAGGTCACATGTTAAAGCCAGGAGAATTGCTTATCATTGATTAAACAGGTCCACAAAAAAAGTTACAATCCTGAGACAAAAACTTGAGACAAATTTGATTGGACTGGATCCTTACTCCTACGCGCACTAATATGTGCTGTTCACTCATAAATTGTTTAAAGCATAAATTACAGAAGAATTGGAGGAGTAACCATAATAGATTTCCCCATACCAAAGCTTTTGAATTCTGCTTGCCCTTACTGAATGGTTGGACAGTAATTATGTTTTTGATCATACAAAAAGTAAGCTAAGAGGACTGTCTGGAACAGACAAGACCTGCTTATTTTTGTCAGATCAGTAGTGTGTTGTCAGAGCAGAGGAACCAGTTGGTGCTACAAGGGTACATCTATTAAATAGTGACATTATAAAAAATATATATGTGTATGCATACACATATACATTAAAAGGTAAAAGAAAAGAAAACACTGGGGAGAAAAGGAAAGACAAACATTTTGTATATAAAGACATGCTATTAATGGCAAAAATACTTTTGGAGAGTTTGATTTAACATCTCTATTAGTACATTAAACAGTGATAAACTGCTTAGTTCCCTGTGGTACTCAGGCCAGGCCAGTTAATTTTCCCAAACACTAGGCAGGATTGGTGGTAACATGCCTGAGGATAGTCAGCAGTAGGGTGTGAGAGTGATCACACTGTACAAACTGACCTCAGGTTAAACACAGGACTTATGATCCATAATACAGGGGGCACGTGGCTGAGGTTTCTAGAAAGTCTGTGAGTTTGTGCTTACATTTTCCTGATTAGAACAGAACAGCAGTATTGACTGTGGACTCTATGCAAACTTGGCATGTGTGCAGCTTTTGAAGATTTTTATGAGCTGCCTGTATGGCACCTTTGTACCATTCAATGGGAAGTCTGACAGCTGTGTTTGTGTTCTGGGGAGGATGAAGACGGTGGCCAGTGTGCCCTAGAGTGGCTTTTCAGGGCAAATTGGATCCTGCTGCCAACAGGAGCATACCTGCTAAGTAAGGTAAGTGTATGTGAAATTTTGGAAAACTGGATTTAATTGTAGGCCAGTAGCTACAGAAGCCTGATTTGTTAAAAAACTTCAGCTTCTGCTTTTAACAAATCAGCTTCAGAAGCCTGATTTGTTAAAAAACCCATCCCACTTTGCCTACATTGAAGGAGGAGGCAATGTCCAGAACCTGGGGTGGAGTGAATGTCCCACACTACAGCAGCAGGAGAGATGCAGGAGAGATGGAGGGGCTGGAAGGAGAAAAAAAGAAAGGAGCCTTTGCCCTGCACCTCACCTGCAGGCTGTTCCTAAGCTACTCAGAGCATCCTGAAACTTCACTGACGATTCTGAGGCCCCTTCCCATAACCAAAGCCATCAAAGACTTCTCCGCTCAGTTCTCCTACACCTGTCATGTCCCCTTTCACGTCCATTAAAACTTATTCTACTTTCATTAAAAAATTCAGTTTTATCTACAGGCCTAAATGAAAAATGATTTTTTTTAACCTACCCAACAGATATGTGTTTACTTAAACAAACATTTTGGTTTACTCCATTCAATCTGCATCAGATGACCAAATCCCTATGCAAAGTATGTCAAAACTTGAGAAGTTTTGCCCAAATATTTCAAATCCTGAGATTGCAAAAGTATTCAGAGGAAGAAGAGGTGGAAGAAGGCTGATGAATCAGAAGCAATTTGTTTCAGGTGATGTGGTTAAGACAGTGCCTGAGTTTAGTAGATAGCAAGAAGAAAACCTTTTATTTTTTGTCAGATTACTGAAAAAAAAAAAAGTTTTTAGGGCTATCAGAATTCAGAGTTCAGTCAGATGACAACTCCAGGTAGTCTGGATTTTTGAACTTAAAGAGTACATTAGAAGAATTATTTTTAAATCCCTGTGTACAGACCTGTCAGCTGGGGTATCTAGTGTATGGAGTGCCCCTGGTGCAGTTACAGATAACACCCAACACTCTGCCTGACCAGCCACTGCAATGAGTGTTAGACTTTTCCATCCTTCTACCACAAACTTTGTGGCAGAAACCTGGGGAATACTTTCATTATTAGAACTCTCTTTTTCTCAATTTGGAGTTAATGTATTAAATTATGATTATGTTTATTTAATGCAGGTAGCATTATAAGACACTGAATGTTAAATAATAGTGTAAGGTATTGAATAATAGAAAGGAGGCTGAAAAGACCTCCATAACTACTCCTTCCTCAGATAGGGACAAGTATGTCTGTATAATTCAAAGGACTTTCAACCATGTTTTTAACACAGCTGAGTAGAATGGTTGTTGCCTATACAGTTTCTGCAAATAAATTATCACCTTTATGATTAGCATTTTTTTTCTTGTGAGGTAGTTAAGTAACATTTTTTAAAGTTCAGATTTAAATTCTGCCTTAGATGATTATTTCCATAATGGTTACTTTCGATAACAGTGACTTATAAGAATAGCTTAAAGGTCATTGTAAGGACAAGATGTACTTAAAACACCCCTGCTAGCATGGTGTGAGCAGTTTTAAATTAGTTGTCATGAGATCCAAAATTACTGCCACAAGTACATGACAGAAATAAAAAAAATTGGTTTTATAATTGCTTCATGAGCAGAAGCAAGATATAAAGAGCTTCTTGTTCCCCATTGTGGCCTAAAGCTGCATTCCTCCTGCTTTCCTGGTATGAAGGATTGTACTGGCACAGGATCCTGGTGACACTTGTGCAGGGTTGATTGAAGTGACATCCTGTGCTGTGTCCAATGAAGCAACTCTGGGAACACTCTGCAGTCCCAATTCACATAAGGCCAAGTATGTGGTGTTTTTATTATCCCTTCTATGAAGCCTGAATTACAGATTTTTCCTATCCCTTCTGACTTTGCTGCAGTTGCCAAAGAAAAATACTGAGATTCTTCCAGTTCCTGAGCCTGGTGCAGTCCTCAGGGGGAATAAAGCCTGCACAGTACTACATCCATCCATGAAGAAGTTACTGGCCCCTGTCACAATTAACTTCTGGTGGCACCTTGCATTTTCAGCAGGAGTGCACAGCTGGACACCTCAGTACCAAAGAAACAAATTCCATGTCATCCGGAACTGAGACTACGTACGAACCAAACAAGAATAATCAAAAGCTTACTCAACAAAACTGAAGGAGCTAAGACAAAAATGTGCAGGGGGTAGAGAATGATTTGTTTGAAGCATATTCAAGTGGCTGTAAAATCTCCACTGCTACTGGGTTTCTGCACATGATTTGACTCCTGATAAACTCACCGGTCACCATCCCTCAGTGCTTTCATTTGCTTTCCAATTATACACGCAAACAGGGGACCAGTTCTAGCACCTGGAAGAAAGTCTTCCATGAGACCGCCAAGCCAAACATCAATATTGTTAGGATTATGGTACAATTCCATGATTTTTTCAGTGACATTGTGATTGGTTATTACTGTATTCAGGTCAGCGTGAGTTTCCAGTTTTGGTAAACCACAGAATTCTCGCCATTCGTTATAACCTGCAAATATGATGTTTTAAGGAAGATTAGATTGGCCTGTTAGGCATGATATATGAAATTTAAAAAAATATAAGGACTGGATTTTGACAACATTGATCATAGTCATAGACAGTTATGTATAAAAAAGGTCTAATATTATTGGTTTAATTGATCAGAGAAATTATGGCAGGACCTGAACTAAGCTCCAGCCATTTTCTTCTAAGCAGGTACATCCATGGACTGATGGGCTACTAACTCCTTGGCTATTAGTTCAATCTTACCCTGGGCTGACTGGAGTAAAAAATCTAATGCAAAAACCAGTGACAAACATGTAATATTTCTCAAAATGTGGAGTCTACCTATCTAAGCCATCTACATCACTCCTGGAGACATCCGTCAATACCTTCTGTGGTTGGTGGAGCCAGTGAGGCTGTGCCTAAATTGACCTATCCCACAGGCTGGGGACAGCCTGCTGATGGGGAGTGGCTGCTTCAGGCAGAAAGCCCCACTTCTCAGAGCTGGCTCCAGCAGAAAACAAGCCTCAGGTACCTACACTGAGCACACCCAGATCCTTTCACATGTACTGTTCTTCTAGATTCCACATTTACCAGATTATTTTAATCTCAAAAGCTGTCAAATACTTTCCATCAAAGTTAAGAATATTATCAATGTACATTTTAAAAGAGACTTAAGTGACTTTTCTGATTGCTAAAGCTATTATTTAAAGGCTTATCATTATATCCCAAATATAAGGTGTTATACTTCAGTTACCAGTTGGAAGAAAAAAGGAGGAAAATCAATAGACCTGAGAGTCCATGATCACGGCCACGTTGTAAATTCAATGACGATAAATCAAGTGAACCATTATTGGACAAAACAAACAGTTTTTTTGTTAATTCCTCATTAAGCAGTTGATCTTGTACCTGCAGTTTTGCTGGATGTGCTAGAAGACCCCTTATTAAAGGATCCAAGCCTCCTTTAAAAGTAAAAATGATGGTATTATAGCATATATATGTAAGCCATTATAACTTTCATAACAAATGTGAACACATATAAGTTTCTATGCTTTTAAAACATTGTCCACACAGGTTTTTACATTCAAACACATGCAAAAATCTCCTTCAGTTTAAAGAAAAAGTAATAGTGGTATGAAAGAGCTCCATCTTCTTCAGGTATAAAAGAACTTGCAACCTGTTAATAAATGCATACACAAAAAATCCCAGAACCATCTTCATCATCACTCATCCTCATATTGCTTATCTACCAGACTGGTTTAATCTGGAGAGTAATGTTTTTCAAATTCAGTCAACTATTTAACTGGGAATAATAATTCAAGTTCTTTTTAGTGCTCTGGAATCCAGTCAACAACTTAAATAAATCATTTAATTAAAGAAACGCTCCAATTCCTAATTCAGGATAAGAAACTTTGAAAAAAGTTAGAGTATTCTGGGGAGAAAAAGACCAAAAAACAACAGCAGCAGTTTAAATAAGACCATACCTTCTTTAATGAGTCTCCAAGGACTAAAGAAAACTTGATGCAAATGAAGATTTGGGAGTTCAGGATCATCTAAATATTGTGCATTCAATCGCCTTACTATGGGTTGGATTGTTGCATGACCAAAACGAAAAGCAGCTGTTGAAAATACATTAGAAACTGTAGGATTCATTGTGGGATCATAACCTGTATAAAGGCCAATATGCAGATTAAAAGCATCTGGACCAATGATTTTGGGAATGTAATCTCTTAAAGTAATAATCTGAAAGAAAAGAAAAAGAAACATATTTCAGCTTTTTTTATAGATGAATAGTAATGAATCCCATGTGCTAAATGCTTTTTTCTTCACTCATCTACACCCAAGCATTTGGCATAAGTAAGAGCAGTATTACCTGGGAAACAACACCAGTCTTATTTTTGCAGTAAGGGGACAAATGACCAGAGAGAATTGGTGATACAGCTCAGAACAGTGCAACAGTCAGACCCTTTCAGGTCTTACAATAGATGCTAGACCAAAGCCTCCTGAGCAGAGATTACCAGTGCTGCTCATTTACAAACCACAGGAGTAATCCAGCTCACAGGAGGTGTGTTGAGATTAAAAATGTAAATTATAATGGCCTTAAAAATGGCAATGAAAGCAAGAAGCACTATAATGTCTTTCTAGAATGCTTTCTAATTTGAACAGATGCTATTTTCAGACATATGTTTGTGACACAAATCCTCTTTTATTTTTATTTGAAATTATGAGGCTTTAAAATACTGGTGCCCAAAATCCCCTTGTAGACATTTTATACTAAACTTAAATCAATTTATGGACTTCTAAAAAATACACTTCAAAAATGAAAAGACTGATAAACACCTTCTGTCAAATGCTTTTATAATGTAATAGTATTGCAGTGGCATGGAAAAGCATAAGAGTAATCATGACAAAAGGAAAGAGGGGAAAATATTCTAATGCACCAAATAAAATGAAAATGCATTATAGGTTAAAGATTATGCTGAACTCAATAAAGCAATATGAGATAAATATGAAGCATAATGAACTCAATAAAATACCTCATAGATTCAATATAATATGCAATAAATACACAGACAAATGTACTCTGAACTTGATATAGTGCATATTGAAAAACTAGCTGGCAAAAAATGACCTTATGAAAAACTTGTATCTTTGTTTTAGGCACAGAGCACAGACAAGCAAACCTTACCACAATTTGATCACTTTTCTCAGAAAATAGAGGTTTAGGTTGTCAGGTTAGGTTGTGCAGTGAAAAAAATATATAAAAGACAATATGTTAGAATCCCTTTTACATCTCCTGTAATGCAGCATATGAAACAAATGAAATTATTGCAAGAAATTAATACTGACACTGTCATTTGAAAAGCTAATCTTCTGCTTTGTTCACAAAGGTTTTGCAAGACAGCAGTTCTAATTTTAGATATAGTTTTTACAGTCAAAGACCTTATGGAGGAGTAGGTTAGTCATGGATACAAAAAATCCTGGCATGACTAATTTTTTGGCTAATTTTAAATGAAATCCCAAGCTGAGCTGCTCAGGAAGGCCAGACTCCCTGAAGGAAAGGGCAACTCAGATTTTTCATTTGCTCCAGAGGCAGCATCTTCATTTCTAATTTCCTTGATAGGGAAAGAGGGGTTGCCATTTCAAGACATAAAAATTAAAAGGCTAAGGGTAAAAAGGCATCTTATCCCTGCCTACCCTCCACTAGGAGAGGCATCTGTTTGATGGAAACTTCCAAATGCTAAATGAGCCTCCATCAAGTAGAGGTGAGCTTTAGACAATACAGGCCAAGTTCTAATACAGTAGAATACAATACTGCTACTGGAATGTGCCAAAGAACCACATCTGAAATAGCATCTAGCATTTATGGAGTCTCTGGATGTGGCCAAATTTGTCTGTGTGAAGTCAAGAAGAGGCTCACTATAGGTTCTTACAACTGATACATATGTAAATTTTAAAGAAGATGTTACCAGCTTTTGGTAAACATCAAGGATCAAAATTATTTTTGTTAAAATTTTTGCATGCAGTCCCTTGTCTCAGATAATGATATAAAATGTTTATTTGCTTTCATAAATAAGAACAATACTTTCTTTCAGTAGAGTATTCCTTCAATAAATGAGATTCTCTTGTGGAAAAAAAGGAATGTGCTTGTTGCAAAATATGTCAGTAAAATCAGATGGAAAGTGACTATAGGGGAAAGAAATCACAAACTAGTACAATGAATGGCTCCATAATTTCTGGCTTATTTTGAGTCTATTTGTTAAGAAAAAGTTAACTTCTAAGTGTTTTGAGGAGCATAAGGAATGTATGTGGATATCCTGAGTCTGCACCTGCAAGGTACTGAGTGGTCTCAACTCTTTGTGACATTTATGAGATTAGTGGCAATCCAAGCTCCTCTTAGGCTACATTCATCACCTCATTGCATCACATCCAAGCTCTGAAGAAGCCTCATGAAGAAAACTATTTTAATCAGTAACATCAATATTTCTACTATCTCGTGGCAGTCATTGTTCCAACAGTTTAATTTAGTGGAAAATTATGACAAATGAGCACTGTGTTTTAAACAGAGGCCCATATGCTCGGTGTTTTAATATGACCTTTTTAATCTATATAACCATATATTAACTGAGAAATTAAGATAATTTAAATACCATTCATTTAGTCATACCAGAGAAAATACAACACTAATTTCTTAGTAATTCTGCCAATCATTTGGTAAGTATCCAGATGGAAACAGAAACTGAGTGTCAGAAAAGGCTTTGTATAGATTTTGCATCATATCATGAATCCCATGTGCACTGTTTACAGAAAAATTAGCTTGGTCTGTAAACACTAGAATACTGCAAGTCAGACAGGATGTTACTGTTAACGGCAACAGTCTTCTCATTCAGAAGGCAGAATTAGAGCTAAACATTATTATCAATTAGATGCAAAAGATCCAGAAATTCTTACTACTTTTCATAGGGTTCAAGAGACCTTCCTTGCAAAAGCTTCTACAAGCACACCCCAAAGTAGATGTGAGTGGGGCACAATGGTTGGAACAGGAAAACAAAAAACGTTGAAAGAGAGAACATAAAAATATGTGAACCACCATAAGGATAAGTAAGGCCAAAAACTGTGTCTTGTCATTGCCATTGGCCAGCTGTAACTGCAGAGGAATAGTATCTCATTGGGATAGTGTAGTGCCAATTAAATGAATCTTCAGCACTTGGAAAAGATTGCAGAAATAATAAAAAACTATAAAATGCCACAATGATGTTTAATTCATTAAAGTGCTATGCATGGGTAGTTTTCAGTTCTCACTGAAAATCCTAAAGAATTTACAGATGATGAAGATGATGTTGAAGTCCTAAACTTTTGGGTAAAAGGTGATTTTACAAGAGTTCAATTTTTAATAAGAAAATGAACACATTATTATAGTTTTGTTAATAATCTAAACTCTACAATTTATAAACATGAGTTCTGACATTATTCAAGACATACTATTTTATAATACATATTGATTATCTATTTATTATTCATTATTTCATATTCTGAGAAGATCTAGCTAATCATTGAATTTCACAAACAAGTTTCATCCAAGCAGTTAATGTATGTAAGTCTCAGAATTCACCCACGTTTAACCCACACCTTGGACCATGCAAGATGCTCAGAGAACACAAGCAGATGTAGAAGGAGGTGAAATAAACACCTACATGTACACTGAAAACTAAAGGCAGTTGTCACCTAAAATTGGGATTAAGTGGGAGCAACTGCATTCATTCAGAGATGGTTCTCTGGTACTGTAATAAATCAAAGAGAAGTGGATTCAGATGGATCTGCAGAAGTCCTGCTCCATCTGACTAGTGCCAAATCATCCATCTTTCATAATCCAAATGGCACATCAGGGGAACCTGTCTCCAGAAAGAGCAGCATAGGTGCGTGAAAACTTCATATGTATGAGATAGTAATGTTAAGACTCGCAGTTGCATAACTGAACATTTTTTCTTCAGATATTAAATGACAATGAAAAAGTGTCTTTTTGCACAAAACATGAGGTAAATCAGAATATGTATCTTTAGCACTGTATTCTGCAGTGTTAATACTTTATAAAGTTAAGCATGTGTCATTCCCATGAAATAGAAAGGACAGTTACTACTCCTTATCAGTGAAACTGTATAATGCAGCTGAAAAAATCTGCTTTGTGCAGGATATCAACAGACAATTGTTATGTTTGGTAACTTTATCAAGTTTCTATTATCAAATACTTGTCACTAGAGATATTCATGGTGCCAAAAAAAACCATCCAGGGAGAAAAGTATGGTCTAAATAGTTTTTTTTTTTAAATCTTCTTTATTCTAGAAAGAAGAAAAGGCTTTTTATTCAATTCTTTATAATTACACACCCACAGGCAGGACTCATGCTTGAAAGTGTACTTTCCAAAAAAAGAGAATTTTAGAAATGTCTAGCAACTGAAACAAAACTTGATAGTGGAACTCTCAAGGTAAATTCAGCCAGAGCTGTCATTAGTGTGCCAGTTAACATACCACACTAATGGAGATACTCCAATTATCTGTCCTGAGTGAATGTCTCTAAACCAGCTAGATATAATTCAAACACATTTCTAATGAGCCACAGGCAAATCTCATTAGTCTGTGATACCAGCAGAGATAATGAGCAGTGCTGATCCATGCAGTGCATTGCCTTGTACAAAGTTGTTTCTTATGGTCTGTAATGTTTGTAGATGTAAACCAGAAGGGTATAAATGCACAGAGGCCTGCTTTTGGAATTGCACTTCTCTTCTAAGGAGTATTAGCAACTATTCTGACTTGTCAATGCCATTCTTTTGATGAAAATGGCATATTTATAGCAGAGGAGCAGACATGGTTAAAGCAAACAAAAAGCCAAACGTTTCAAAAGAAATTACTAAATACGATTAAGTAAAGTATGTTACTTCTCTGAAGCTATATGGCTTTGAGTTCAAGTAACAATGCATTAGATAATGTAGGTGGTTTCTTAAAGGAAACATGCTTTGTATTCTATTCCACTGTCTAAAAATTGTGGCAGAAAAAAGGAAAAGTGTTTTATCAGAAAAGTGAAGTTTTATTGCATCTTTCCCCAATTTATCTTCAAAAAAGTCTCCTTTGGTACTGAAAAAAAATAAATTGTAAGAGTCAGAAAAAATGTCTAATATAAACATCCTTATGGACTCTTCCGTATTTTCCCACTCTTATTTCTCCTGCTATCTCCTGTCAAGAGTAGCCCCTGCAGTTTGTACATTACTACTTCATTGAGAATTTCACTGGCATTTTTACACAGGGGATTTATTATTTATGATATACCTGTGAGAAAGTAAACATTTTGTACATTATATAAATACAGAGACATTACTTTTAAATAATTTCCCTCACCAAAAAAAAAAAAAA